>PVKS010016051.1:0-44689 GCA_004027875.1 Aplodontia rufa
TATGACCCAGAAGAGAGGCAGGGTATATACTGAACAAATTGTATTGCTAATTTATGAGCATCTAGGAATATGTGACAACTAATCCCATCATTATGTAAAACTATAATGCACTAATAAAAAAATAAATTAAAAAATAAAATAAAATAAATACGGTCACTTCCTATATAACTACTAGCCTCCTGAGAATTCAATTAGTCCATTCAAATTTCATATCTGGACAGCATTCCCCCTGAGTCTCCCCTTCCCTCATTCTCCTCAGGAAGGGAATCTGGATCTAGGGAGATGCTTGCATTGTCTCGAAATGGGACTGGAGCTGTCTGATCCATGTGTTGGCCTCTCCTCTTCACCTGCCCTCTCTGAGCTGCAGCTTGCTCCATCTCATCTTAGAATGTTTGATCTTTACTGCTAAAGCAGCTGAGGCTGATAAAATAAGACTATTTTCTAGCACACCTAGTCATGGACTCCTCTTTCCACCTTGCCCCCATCTTACTTTCACCCTTGGTTCATGCTGGAGCTACTACTGATCCACTGAAACTGTCATCTCATCAAGGCACCCTGAAATCATGACGATAGCATGATTGCTCTTGCTCTTTCCGAACACAGGCAGGCCCAATTGCTCTTTATTCTGAAACTTCCTTATACTTCTCATTAAACTGTGGAAATTTTCTTGCTTCTTTTCTACATAACCTGGAGCTGAAGGCCCTGAGGTAGTGGGGAGGCTGAGCTAAACCCAGTCTTGGGTGAAAGGTAGTGAAACTCATGTATTAGACTCAGCAAAGGGATAGCAACACAATCTAGGACAACCATAGATATGTGGAGGGGAGGGACAGAGGGGAGAGGGGAGAAGGAGGAAAAATAGGGAGGAATCTAGGGAGACAATCAACAATGTAGCATACTCTTTACCCCCCTGAGAATTCAATAATACTTATGCAATCATTTAAATCTGGAAAATTCACAACCTAAGCATTTATATTGCTTGCAGGGGTGAAATATAGAAGAATCAAGAAACTGGGGTGTGGGTGATGTGGGGGTAATTCTGGTTTAAGAACATATGCCTATCATATCATTACTTTATGTGCATTTATGATTGTACAATAACTCAACTCCTTAATAAAAAAAAATTTAGAAAAAGATTGATTCCTTCTTTCTCTCTCTCTCTCTCTCTCTCTCTCTCTCACTGTCCCCCCATGCTTTAAGAAAGAAAGAAAGAGACTAAGTAAATGTCACATAAGTCTAGAAATTAGATACAATGGAGTGCTAGGTTACACATATATTTCATTAAAAGATATTTGGACCAGTGATGATTTTTACGTATAGTTTTAAAAAAACAGTTTGCCACCATTCCCTATTTTATAAATAATGTTAAATGTAACATTCCACCCCAGCACTCAGTGGCTGAAAATGACTAAGTGTTCCTGACTCACACATCTAGAATGAGCTGCGGGTCAGAGAAGTAGGACTGGGGAGTTTCCTGTCCCCAACTGGCCTCTCTCGCATATCTGGCTGTAGACTGGCTCTTGGCAAAGGTCTAATTTTTCTAGGATTTATCTGGGAAACCCCAAGTCTGCCCCGCAGGTTTTACTCCTTTCCAGAAGACTAACTCAAGCGTGTTCTCTCAGGAGACGCAAATGCAAACAAGCCCTGGTACTCAGAACCAAACAGCACAAGGAAACACCCAAGGTGTCTTGAGCCCTAGGCTCAGCAGTGGCACACTCTTTCTTCTAACACATCTCACAGGTCAAAATGAGTCCCAGGAACAGTGGAGACTCAAGTGGTGTAGATCATGCCTCTTCATGGGAAGAATGTGAAATTATAGCCACTTTGCAATCTACTACACCAAAGATCATCTTGCCAACTCTCCCTTGCTCCTTTTTGCTTTTAATTTTAAAAATTACAAATTTTAATTTGAGAGTGTGTGATTGTAAAGGATATATACTTGGGGAAATAGTGTTATGCAATTCATAAATTACCTTTCAAGTATATTGTCCAAATTTGTGTAAATGAGGTCATGGTGTTTACAGTAAGAATATATTTTCTTCACAAGGTTTTTGGTTTCTTTGGGGGATTTTTGGGGGCAGGGGCAGGGAAGGCTTAGAAAACCTATTTAGAAAAAGTTCTGAAAATGATGTAATTTCCTTTTTTGTGTCTTTCTCTTGACCTAAGAAACATTCTTATCAAACTAAGGAACTTTTATATGTGTGTTATATATTACGTAGAAAAAAGTATATTAGTATCAGTTAGAAAGCGGAAAGTTAATAAATTATATTTTCTGAAAATATGTTACATTCTAATTATCTTACTGTTTACATTTGCATCCAGATACCGCCAGGAACTGGGAGTTCAGTTTTTGGAAATTAAGAAATGATGTGCTGCCACCTTGTGTTCTACGCCTGTAAGCACCATTATTTCCATTAGCATCTCTAGAACACTAATCAGAAAAAGAAAAACAAGTACTGCAAGGAAGGGAGACATTTTGTCCTTGCAAAAGGCAAGGTTTCTCAATCCTTTTGGTACCCACAGGACTCCTTGGCAACCTGTGGATATTTTTATAATAATAATTTGAAATGCATAAAATAAAATACTATAATTGGAAAGGAAGCTACATTGAAATATAATTAACAAGAAACTTAAAATGACAAATACGTGTTAGAATAGTTTGTGTTCAACACGTGAGAAACCAAATCTAGCAGTTAGTCTAGTCACCACTATAATTTTGAACTAGTTAATAGTATAAACATATTTTGAGACATTAGCAGCAACAGTGCCACAATGTGGAAATGGATGTCGTGAGTATTATGGTTTGCTGCCTATATTCATAATTGGAGGAAATGATAAATTACTGTTAGAAGTTGGTGGAAAGGGGCTGGAGCGGTGGCTCAGCAGTTACAGCGCTTGTCTGGCATGTGCAAGTACACGGTTCAAACCCCAGCACCCACGTACACAACTAAGTGTCAGAGCAACGAAAGCCACATGAAAAAACTCAATAAAAATTGATTCTCTCTCTCTCCCTCTCTCACACTGTCCTTCTCTCTTTAAAAGAAAAAAGAAGAAGTTGGTGGGAAAAAAATCATCACTTTTTTTCTTATCCATGTTCATGGACCACCTGAGTTCTATTCAAGGACAGTTTAGGATCCAGAGACTCCAAGTTAATCATTCCTGACCCCTAATGCAGCTTACACTGTATCACTACACAAGGAAATATTATACATCAAAACTTCCAAAAATAATCTTCATGAAGACTCTGTAAATCCATGGAAATATTCTTCGAACAACAAAGTGCTAATTTTTCTCTCATAAATATTAGTTTTATAGACCATGTAATGAGCATACTACTGGACTGTGTACTTTTTAAATCATGGATTACCAAGCATATTTATGCAAAATACATGTGTATTTTCATTTCCAAAGGAACTAACTAAAATTTCCCTGGGTTCTAGTCCATAAAATCTGTCTTTGAATGACTCAGTGACCATGTAGATTTCTCTTCTTCCCTTCCCTCTCTCTTCCTTTCCTATCTTTTTTCTTTTGCTTTCTTCTACCTTCCTTTCTCCTTCTCTCTCTTTTTCTATCTCTCCCTCTCCACCTACTTTATTTCATACTTCCTTCAACAAATATTTAATGAGAGATGGGTAAATGCTAACAACTGCATTGAGCATTATGGGTAGTCATCTCAGAGACTTCTCAGCCAGTTATGACATGCCATGACCCAGAGATCAATTTCCAAGTACTTCATTTCCATGGTCTCTTCCAGGGGAGCATGGCAATAATTTCACATGCTCTTATTGAGACAGGGAGAAAAGTTAGGTAGTCAGAGTAGTTAGAATGTTTGAGTCAATCAAGGGAAAGCCTATTCTTCCTCTTTTAAGAAGATCAACTTGACATCCACAATGCTAGCAGTAAGGAGGGCCTGGCAAGGGGGTCCAGATGCAGACACTTCTTAGCAGAAGGGAACCACATTCTTTCTATTGATGCTGGAGGTGCAAAACTGGACCCTATCAGAATTTCCCATGCCCATGTCCTAGGTTAGGGGGAAGGGAGCCAATAACCAGTTGAAGGGAGAACGTCCTATAAAAGGGGCAAACCTAAGTCCCTCTTGCATTCTGCCTCCTTCTCCCACTCTAGAGGAAGTCTGTTCTTTTTCCTTTGCTTTGCTTTCTATTATTTTCTTAAAATAAAATCTGTCTACTATGCTTGCCTCCAGTGTCCCTCGGTTTCATTCTTCATCTCTGGGGGACATGAATCCAACTTCCACCAAACTGGCATCATTATCATTTTGTAAAAATTTCAAAACTGAGAAATTTTAACTATAAACAGTTAAGTCACTTTAGACTCCCATTTCCCTTTGTGTTCTTTGGTTGTAGACTCTCTGGCCATGATGGAGACCCTGCTAGAGAATGGAGTCAGGGATACATTTAGTTTGGATTTAGTAAGATACAGTTATGTGGTTCATACTCATTTCTATGCACAGAGGAATTTCTTAACCTCATGGTTATACAATAAATATATACGAATTTTTTATCTAGTCAGATTTTCATACGCACCTCCAGTTTATTTTTGCATACCCATAAAGATATAAATCTAATTGTATGATTTTAACCTCCAAAAAGGTAGCAACCAGAGGCTAGAGCAATGGCTCATTGGTTTACAGTTTACAGTACTTGCCTGGCATGCATGAGGATGCGGGTTCGAATCCCAGCACCACACACAACAAAAGTGTCGGAGCAATGAAACCCACGTGAAAAACTAAATAAAATTTATTCTCTCTTTCTGATTTTCTCTCACTCTCCCTCTCTTTCTTTAAAAAAAAAATTAAAAAGGTATCAACCAAGTCTAAGCATCTGTGAAAATTAACATTGCATAGGACTTTCCTCACCAAAATAAAGATCTCTAAGAAGGGATGTTTATCTGCTTTCACCCACTTTAGGCCCTAGAATCTTAACTAAAATATTCAGAATCCACTCCATGTAAGTATCTCTCCACATAAGTAGTCTTGGGTTATTTAACAAATGGCTTTATGAAGTTAACTGATTGTCAATATGACTGAAAAATCATTCCATAATAATTGTAACTTTGCTGTGTGTCAGCTTAGCTAAGACGAATGACATTTCTTAGAATTCCTTTTCCTGTGGGCTTCTGGTTAGAATGAGACCAAGAGAGATTCCTACGTGAAATTTGGAAAGCGGAAATGAAGCAGCTTCCATTTGGGCAGCTGGCACATGCCATCATTTATCTGCTTCCTTGCCCGTTTGGTGTGCAGCAGCAGCCAAGCCTGCACCTCCCACTCCTGGGTCCTTCCTCACCGTCTCTGACTCCTGGGTCTGACTCCTGGGTCTGACTCCTTCGTGAACGGTTGCAGCTTCTACAAGACACCATACCCTCGAGGTCAGAGACAGAACTGACACAGGTTTCCAGCTGTCCTCAGGGGCTTCTGTTCAAGCTTCTGGGCTCCAGCTTGTTCATGCTCTCTTCCAATTACCATCCACCTTCTCTTTCCAACCACCTGCCCCGTGGACTTTAAACTCCTACATAAGCCAGAGAAGAATGAAGTCTTTACAGACAGCTTTATCAGCTCCCATAATTGCATAAAATCAAATCCCTGTAATAAATCTCAGACTGCTACAAATATACAGCTTAATTGTTCTGTTTCTCTGATTGAACCCTAAGTGGTACAAAGACCCACACATTGTATACAACATACTACGATGGCTTTCTAATTAAATTCCAATATGCTTTACTGAAGGAACTGATGACAGTGCTTAACCCACATAGTTAAGGGATTGCCTTACCTGTTCTATGTGGACGACTTAAACACATGCTAGGATTCCCCAAGTGACACATTCCACTCCAGGCCCAAACACTGAAACTGGAAGTTCTTTAGAGATAAGTCTTTAGCACTCTCAGCCTGATCCCTCTGTTCTTTCATGTCCCTTGTCCAGCACTCTCCTGAGCATGATTAGTATTTTCAAGTTGTGTGTTGAGAGGATCATTTAAAAATCTATAAAAGTCACAAGCTATCCAGAAGACAGGGCTACCCACACTCTGTGGCCTCTCAATGTTCTCCATGTGACAGCACTAATCCTGACCTGGCAGCATAAACTTGGGAGTGCTCAAGAACTTTATATTTAATTAGTTCATGTCCAAATATTACATGGGTTATAGCAGCTCCTGTTGTTAGTTCAGGGGAATCCTGAACTAACAATATGTTAAGTTCAGGATTCCCCTGAACTAATATGTTAAGACAAGTTGTATCCATAAAACTCAGTCTGTAGCATTAGAAACAGTACAGAATATTGGGGCAGTATTATTACCTCAGGGACAGGGTCATTCCCAAATTCACTTATTCAGACATCAGGAAGAACTTACCTTTTTATTTCATCTTAGTACTAAACATCTTTTAAAAAGTCTTAATAACGCAACTATCACCTTGTAATTGAGATTTTTCCTCAATTCACTAGAGACAGTCAGTATCTTCACTGTTTAATATGTAACATTGAGCAGTAAAACCACACTGTGTAATGATTGAAAGTTTCTCCAGTTCTTCCACAGGTTGCAATCCTTTCAAGGTCAGAAATCACTCTGTGTTCACCTTTGCCTAGCGTTTTGATAAGTGCTATGAAAGTTTGTTGATTAATTTTTTTTTGCATCACTGGGGATTGAACCCAATCATTCTCTACCACTGAGCTAAATCACCAGCTCTTTTTATTTTTTATTTTAAGACAGGGTTTCCCTAAGTTATTAAGAGACTGGCCAAACTTGTGATCCTCCTAACTAAGCCTCCTTAGTCACTGGGATTACTAACATGCAACACTGTGCCAGACGAATTTTTTTTTAATCTTCTTTAAAACTACTACGTCTGGGGAAAACACCACCACACTACTTGTTTTATGTGTTACCAGACACCTGGATGAACACTGAGAATCTATCTAATAATTAAATGCTCACTGCCATTTCTGATCATCTGGATCAGTGCTGACCCATAGTACTTCCTGTAATGATGGCTGTTACGAACTTCAGTGTGGCTATTGTGATAAAGGCAATGAATTTCTAATGTTATTTCATCTTAATTAATTTAAAAGCAAATAGTTAAATTTGGCTATAAGCTACTACATTGGTCAGCACAGTTTTGGATGCTTGGTATTATGCAGACATTTCCACAGGGGTAATAATCTTAGTTTTGATTTGAATATTTTTAAAATGTCACAAATAAAATTCTACTAGCATCTTTCCTCTAGATTCAGCTCTTTTTTTTTTTTTTATAAAGAGAGAGTGAGAGAGACAGAGAAAGAGCGAAACAACTTTATTGAGTTTTTCACAAGGCCTTAGTTGCTCCAACACTCAGTTGTGTACGTGGTGCTGGGGTTTGAACCCGGGTCCTCGTGCTTGCCAGGCAAGCGCCGAAACCGCTGAGCCACCGCTCCAGCCCCTAAATTCAGCTCTTTGAACCTGAATTTACTATAGATGTACAGAGTTAATAATCTCATGCAGGAATAGATATCAACAAAATAATCTCCCTAAACAAATAGCCTTAGAATTCATGGATTTTGAACTTCTATTAATGAGCTTTATGTGTTGTCCATTCACATATTTATATGTTTACTCTATTTTTCAAATCATTTTTAATTATCTGAAGACACTAATTGAATGGGATAAAAGAGCCACCAGGCATGGTGGTGTACACCAGTAATCCCAGAGACTTGGGAGGCTGAGACAGGAGGATCACAATTTCAATACCAGCCTCAGCAACTTAGCAAGGCCCTAAATAACTTAGTGAGATCTTGTCTCAAAACAAAAAATAAAAAGGACTGGGAATGTAGCTCAGTGGTAAAGTGCCCCTGGGGAATCAATCCCCAGTACCCCTTCCCAAAAAATGGGGATAAAGATAAGCCTGTTAGATCAATGTCACCAAAATTACAGACTACAAAGTTTATATACATTGATTGCTATTGTTTGATAATGTTTCCCCCTCAACTGTATCTCTATATACTTCTAATTAAAAAAACTGTAATACAAAAAAAATAAAATTACAGACTAATAGCGCTTATTTCAAGAAAGTTTATGACCCTTAGTATGAAAATATTTTATGCACTGTGAAATATTTTTACTGTAAATTAAATATATTATTGTGTTGGGATCCCCCAACATGAGGTCCAGCTGGCTTGTAAAAGAATTAGTGGTAAACAACTTTGAGAGGCCCAGCTGGCTTGTAATTAGCAAATTGCCTGACCACATGACTAAGCTATTCAACCACTCATTTGTTACAATTGGATAAATGTGTTTGCACTGTACCCCTATTGGCTGTTGTAATGGATAAATAGAGTAGCAGCTAGTCAGGTAGAACAAGCGGCCCTGTCCTGTCGGCTCCCGGGGAATAGCCCAGGTGCGGGTCGTTCAACCCGCTCCCTGCTCCAGAACGCTGTGGGGAGCGACATTATTGTTTACTAAATTATCTTTATTTTAATCCCTGCTGAAAAGGTTTTCTGAGATAGCAGAGGCATTTTATGAAAAGTACTATGTACAGTTTACAAAGTACAGTCATAAAATTATCTACTAATAACGCAGTTTTAAATCAGTGCCAGTTTGACAGATGTATGTAGGAGGAACATTTTTGCTTTCTCTCAGAAAAAGACAACAGGAAAAAAAAAAGAAATCTCTGTAGAAAAGATGAATTCATCCAGGATGCTAGATGTTATTAGAGTTTTAATGGTTTTAGTCCATTAACTGGGATAAAAAAGTGGTTTCACCTGATAAAATTTGTTTTAAAAATGTAAAAATTAGGGGCTGGAGCGGTGGCTCAGCAGTTACAGAGCTTGCCTGGCATGCGAAAGTACAGGAGTTCAAACCCCATCACCATGTACACAATGAAGTCTCAGAGCAAGGAAGGCCATGTGAAAAACTAAATAAAAATTGATTCTCCTCTCTGTCTCTGTCTCTCTCTCTCTCTCTCACTGTCCCCTCTTTCTTTAAAAAAAAAATGTAAAAGCTAGGGCTGGAGCGGTGGTTCGGTGGTTATGGTGCTTGCCCGGTATGCGCGAGTACATGGGTTCAAACCCCAGCACCCACTTACACAACTAAGTGTCAGAGCAATGAAAGCCATGTGAAAAATTCAATAAGCAACTGATTCTGTCTGTCTCTCTCTTTCTCACTGTCCTTCTCTCTTAAAAAAAAAAATGTAAAACTTAGGATACAATTTAAGCTTTATTATATATGTTCTGTCTACTTGTATTTATCAAGGAATACAGAAGACAAATAACAATGGTAAGTTTTATAGGAAGTAAAAATAAAAACAATATAACCCAAGTTCCTCAAGAGAATTAGCTAAACCATTAGCCTTACAATAACTAAATTTAAATTTTTTCATTTTCTAAACAGTTCATCTATTAACTACAGACTTTTTAGAGTGAAATGAGATCCATTTTTCAACAGCACTAATAAGATCCAAAGGAATTGCAGGATAATAAACACATTAATAAGATTCAAAGGAATCGCAGAATAATAAATGTAGAAAATAAAATTTGGTCTTTATATAACTCTCATGATTTGTGGTCCTAGGCTTATTATATCTGTTTATATAGACCTGGGCTGGATCCTCAGGTCCGTTGCTTGCAGGAATACTTGACCAGGTTCTGTGCTTCAATTACTCCATCATAAGTGTGGATAATCGTGAATTTTCATATGGAGAATATTTACAACATTCAGTACTTACAAAATATTAGCTGGTCTCATTAAAGGCAAGATTAATTAATATTAAGGGAATTTTTTCTGAATTAATAATTAAGTCTCTCTTAGTTTATTTCTCAAAATGTGAAATTGATATGTGTGATCTTCAGTGATAGCTTGCTTCTCTATCAATTACAAGCTTTTGGAAGATAAATGAGGACAATTGCCAGCCTACAGTAATAGCAGGGGTAAATTGCAGTTATGAGTCAAACTAAAATTCTACTCACTACCATATAAGTGTCTAAGAAAATGTGCAAAAATAATTATGAATAGTAAAAATAATAGCAAAAGTAACATTTTACTCCTGGAGCACAGTTAACAGTTGTTAATATTATTAGGTTACAGTTTGAGGTTGCTAATGAGATCCTCATTAAAAATTCTAAAGTTTTTGTTGTTGCATATTTTATCAGAAATAATAATAATAGGGGCTGGAGCAGTGGCTCAGCAGTTACTGCGCTTGCCTGGCATGCACAAGTACACGGGTTCAAACCCCAGCAGCAGCCGCACATACACAATGAAGCCTCAGAGCAATGAAAGCCACATGAAAAACTAAATAAAATCAATTCTTTCTCTCTCTCTCTCTCTCACTGTCCCTATCTCCTAAAAAAATAATATAAAAGGAAAAGAGGAAAATAATAAAAAGAGGAAATGAGGAGAATCTGAATCCCACTCCAGAATTTTAGCAGAAGATGAATCACAGAAAGGAGAATTGGTGAAGACAACTAGAAAGAGGAAAGGTAGACAGACAGAAACTCTCAGGCCTACAGAAAGAAAGGATTGCATTGTAACCTACCCCAGATGAAGAAGGTGACCCAAGAGCTTAACCAGTAGGAGGGCCCATATGTTACCTACGGGAGGGAAAGAGACAGGGATTCTATCAACCCTGTGACTGTAATAATGAATGGAAATACTCATTAGAGTTAGACAGACAAGTCGAAATCTTGACCCAATCATTTGCTGGCAATGCACTATTAAACAAGTTATTTAAACTCTCTGTTTCATTTTCATTACTATAAAATGAGGACAGTGATTGTAATTTCTAATAATTTTATTGCATTAAAAGTACAACATCTGGAAAGTGATCGTCATGATTCCTGGCAGAAAGTTTTTTAAAATTTTAATGAACAAATAATAATTGATACATTTATGGAATACAATGTGATTTTTTGAAATATGTATTCCTTACGATTGTCTGAATCAAGCCGATCTCACATTCCTTATCTTTTTTATCATATTCCTCATCTCACAATCTTATCTTTTTTTGGTAATATGAACATTAAGATATTTTCTCTTGGCATTATGTTTGTATTTTTGTATTACATTATTAACTATGCTTTGAAATAGATGTTAAAAATTTGTTTCTTCTGTCTGATACTTTGTGCCTTTTGACCAACATCTCCCTATTTTTAAACTTCACATTTTTATTTGAAGCAAATGTTATATGAAAATAATATGAAGATGAAGATAGATCTCTAAGTAACTATAGCTAAGTAGACTTCAGTTAAACTTCCAACTACCATAGATAATCAGCAAGCTATGAAACGACTAATTGCCCCAAACTCATTTATTAAACATGTATGCCTTTTTATCTTTTCTAAATCTTGCTAACTTTTCTTAGACTCTTCTATTTTGGTTCATTGACCTTTCTCATGACCTCCTTGCCCTGTACTTCCAAAGTCATACCCTAGCTGTAGTAGGATATGAGGACATAGTAAAAATGTCCATGTGCTTCTGAAACTCAGGACTAAGCTCTGCTTGATGCCTGTTCTAGAAATACCCTTCTACCTTAACAGCTCACCACCATAAAGAATGCACCCTGGGAAGGCAGTGTAGACCTCACATACACTGGCTTCATGCCACTCCCAGAGCACAGGGACAGAGAGACTGAATACAACCACGTTCTATATAAGTATTAATAGCAAGTTTGTTTATAGCTTCAACATAGCCAGAAAATAGGCTGTTCTCCCCCAATAAATAGTCACTTGTCACTTACATATAAAAGGTCACTCACTATACTACATGCTTTGAAGAGGATATGAAAAAGATCTTTGAGATGTGATACAAAACATGTGTAAATCTCTAGTGCTATGATACAAAAAGGACAGTGATTAAATACAGACTTTAGACTGCACATCACATCAAAAGACAAAGTTACCGCTTACCCTCCATTGATCTCAGTTTTCTCCTCCAAAAAAAAAGCAGTTGAACTCCCTGAGCTGTGAATTCCCCCACTAAATTAACCACTGTGTGGCTTTGTGACTCTAGGGGACACTTATGAAGCTAAAGATAATTTAATTTACATATTCATTTATCTTCTTGTATGTAAAACAGATTGTTTTAGAAGATAGCAATGGTAGTTTAAAAAAAAAAAGATACTAATAAAGACAGCCCCTGAAAAGCATCTAGGAAGAATCTATAAAATAAAAAAAAAAAAACCAAGCCAAGCCTGGGAACTTCGTTGTGACATTAATAAGCCACTCAATAGCCTGATTTTCATTTGCTGATCAAAAATAATTACATAAATTCATTTTTGCCCAGAAATTGACATTTATATCTTCAAACCTACAGCACATGGCCCACAAGGAGAAAAAAAAGCAACGATTGGTTGTAATCTCCCAGTTTTTATTTCGCTATGAGGAAAAATAATCAGAAAAAATGAATAAACAGACAATATCTGTATTGATTTCCTAAAGGCACTGTAAAAATACGCCATTCTTCACTTAATGGTTCAACTTGTGATTTTTGACATTACATTGGTGCAAAGTCCACACATATTCAGTAGAAAACATACTTTTTTTTAAGAAAGAGAGAGACAGTGAGAGAGAATCAATTTTATTTAGTTTTTCATGTGGCTTTTGCTGCTCTGAAACTTCATTGTGTACGTGGTGCTGGGGTTTGAACTCACATACTTGTACATGCCAGGCAAGCACCGTAACCACTGAGCCACCACTTCAGCCCGAAACCATACTTTAATGTGCACTCACCA
Organism: Aplodontia rufa; assembly: GCA_004027875.1. NCBI lineage: Eukaryota > Metazoa > Chordata > Mammalia > Rodentia > Aplodontiidae > Aplodontia > Aplodontia rufa. The sequence goes on from PVKS010016051.1 coordinate 12,704, forward strand.
TACATTAATGGTGAGTTCCCATATAACGTTTTTGTTTTTCACTTTTACTACAGTATTCAACAAATTTCATGAGATTTTCAACACTTTATTTTAAATAGGTGCTGTGTTAGATGATTTTGCCCAGCTGTAGGCTAATAAAAGTGTTCTGAGCATATTTAAGCTAAGCTAGGTTAAGCTACAATGTTTGGTAGGATAGATGTTTTATGTGCATTTTTTACTTACCATATTTTCAACTTAAAATTCTTTATCAAGACATAATTCCAACATAAGTCAAAGAAAATCTATACCAGTTTGAAACAATAGAAACTGATTGTTGCATAATTCTGGAGCTGGATGTCATAGTTGCTGTGACAGGGGAGAATTGTTCCTTCCCTTTTTCTAGCTCCTAGTGCTTGCCGGGAATCCAGTATTCTTTGGCCTGTAGAAAAAATCACTCTAATCACATTACCATCTTCTCCCTTTGTGCTTATCTATGTCCAAATTTCCACTTTTAATAAGGATACAGCTCATATTGGATTAGGGTACTCATTTCAACCTGGTTAAATCTGCAATGACCCTATTTCCAAATAAGGTAATGTTCCGAGGTGCCATGGGTTAGGATTTCAACATAACATTTTTAGTAGGTAAACAGTTTGTCCTATAACCATACCCTTTCTCCTTCCAAAAATATTTAGTGAGTTCACCAGATTTTAAAGTTTTGTCAAGGATCAGGAACTGAAAGAAACATCAAATAGGGCATTTATCAAGTGTACAGGCAAGAGATATTGAGATGAATTTTTGTCTACCTGACCGAGTCAATCCTTGGCAAATAAAATAATATAGAAATAAATATTCATATTCATGAAGATTTGTATTGTTCTAGTTTTCCAAATACTGTTCTAAATGTTTGGACTTATTATTTAATTTAATCCCTTCCAGAACCCTTTACTGTACCATTGTGAACCCCATTTTACAGTTGCAGAAACTGAGGCACAAAAGCCACACAACCATTAAGTGTTAAAACTAAGATTTGAATCCAAATAGTCTGAGGCCAAACACCAAGCTCCCAGTCACAATGAATGATCCCTGTGTTCTATTCTAAAGGTGAAGCAAGACATATCATTATGAAATGATTTAAAACAAATTGTCTTGTACATATCAGAACCAATAAATCCAATTGAATCACAACAATACCTATCCTCCCTCTGAAATTATTCAATGAGTACACCAGATTTAAAACTTTGCCAAGGGGGCTGGTGTGGTAACTCAGCAGTTATAGCACTTGCCTCACACGCACAAGGATGCAGGTTTGAACCCCAGCACCACATACACTGTGAAGTGTCGGAGCAACAAAAGTCACATGAAAACTAAATAAAATTGATTCTCTCTCTCTCTCTCTCTCTCTCACTATCCCTCTCTCTCTCTCTTAAAAAAAAATAACTTTGTCAAGGTTTGGTTCGTTTAAAAACACTTATTCCCTATGGTTCTTGGAGCAAATTTTAATAAGATAGTAAGTTTGATCAATTTTTTTACATTAAAGTTATTAAAAGATTGTTATAGAAAACTATGTGAGATATCACCTCACGCCAGTCAAAATGGCAAAAATGAAGAAAATAAACAATAATAGATAGGGGCTGTGGAGAGATAGGCAACTAGCACACCGTTGGTGGAACTACAAACTGGTACAGTCCCTCTGGAAAGCAGTGCAGAGAATCCTCAAAAAACTAGGGATGAGTCCACCATATGATCCTGCTATTCCTCTCCTGGGTATCTTTCCAGGGGATTTAGAATCAGCACATTATATTGACACAGCAATATCTATGTTCATAGCAGCTCACTTTACTATTGCTAGATTATGGAAACAACCCAGATGTCCCTCACTGGATGAATGGATCCAAAAACTGTGGTACATATACACCATGGAATTTTACACAGCAATTAGAAACAATGATCTTGCAGCCTTTGAAGGTAACTGGTTGGCTATGGAAGAAATTATGCTGAGTGAAATCAGCATAACCCAGAGAACCAAGGATCAAATGTCTTCACTCATCTGTGGAGGCTGGAACTAGACCCTGGCCATTGCGAAAGGAGGTCTAGTATCATGTTTTAAAGCCAGATAAGGTGTAATTTCATACAACCTAATACATTTTTAGAGATGTTTTGGGAAGCGGATGGGAGGGATAAGGGTGGGTAATTGGGGGGGCGCTCTTGGGGATAAATCTAATCTTCAGAATCTATATACATATTATATTATTTTGTTAGAATATTGTGTGATTGTTCAACAAATAAATTTCTGAACAAAAAATTTTAAAAAAGATTGTTATACTATAAAAGGATGGCAATTCAAAATAAGAATGTCAAGCACATGAGAAATATACCAAAAAGCTATTGGTATTTTGGTATAAGGCTATTTAAACATAATTTTCATAGAGTCTCTTTAACTATAAATATAAATCCTCTCTTCTATTAGAAAAACTTAGTTTGAATTTGTCTTAATGATGACGAACTATGTTTCTTAGAAATGCTAAGTAATTTCTTTTCCTTAGAGGATATTATTATCCTAGAAAATACAATACTGTCCCCCATTCCCCCAAAAAAATGTCCATCTAGCCCTTTTGTGTGTGTGTGGTACTGAGGATTGGAAGATTGAACCCAAGGGTGCTTAAACACTAAGCTACATCCACAGCCCTTTTTACTTTTCATTTTGAGATAGATGTCTTTATGTTGCTTAGGGACTCACTAAGTTGCTTAGGCTGATCTCGAATACGTGATCTTCCTGCCTCTACCTCCCAAGTTGCTGGGATTACAGGCATGTGCCACCATGCCCAACCTAGTAGTTGTGGTCTGTTTGTTTTTTTTTATTTAAAAGAGAGGGACAGTGAAAGAGAGAGAAAGAGAATCAATTTTATTTAGTTTTTCATATGGCTTTCATTGCTCTGACACTTCATTGCATATGTGGTGCTGGGGTTTGAACCCATATTCTCACACATGCCAGGCAAGAGCCTCAACCTCTGAGCCACTGCTCCAGCCCCTATTAGTTGTGTTTTTAACATACAGACACCAATAGAAACATCAATATTTATTGATTTAAATTTCTTTTAAGTGACTTTTAAAATTATGTATCAATATAACCTCAATGCTAAAAAAAAGAAATTATTGAATTGTTAAATTTTAAATTACAAGCACTACACTGTTAAATTTTAGCTTGCTTAGTATTTCCATCTGAATTATTATAGCTGAGTTTGTGTGTAGGGGTTATGGGGTATTAGGGATTGAACCCGGGGCATTGTACATACTAGGCAAGCACTCTACATCTAAGCTAAATTCCCAGCCCTGGCCATTATGGTAAAACATATATGGCGGGGGAGCAATGGCACTGATATCTATAATGTCAGAGTCCATGTTCAGCTAATATGCTTAATCAGCTTATTGCAGAGATACAGCTACATCAATGTTTATAGCAGCTCAAATACAATAGCTAAATTATAGAAACAACTTAGATTCCCTTCACCAGATGAATGAATCCAAACATTGTATATATACAATGGAATTCTGCTCAGTCATTGGAAAGAATGATATCAATACTTTTGTAGGCAAATGGTTGGAAATGGAAAAAATCATGCTGAGTGAAATAAGCCAAACACAGAGATTTAAGAGTTAAATGTTTTCTCTCATATGTGGAAGCTAGAGTAAAACCTAAGATAGGATGAAAGTTAGTTTAATTTATTTAGTAGCTCTACCAAATTTGTAGTAACACATAAGATGTGGGACCTATAACAACTATGAAGGGGGGAGGGTAGAGGGGAAGGAGAAAGGGAGGAAAGAGAGGGAGGCAAAAGGGGGATTATCAATACAATAGAGTACACTGGACTCCCAAGAAAAGCCAAAATATACTCAGGCGGGCATATAAATCTGGCAATCCCCATAATTAAAATACATGTATATAGTCTTTTATATCTGTACATCAGAGAGTTACAGAGGAGACATGAGATCAGAGAGGAGGGGAAGGGGGAGATCCTGTACAAGAATCCGGTTTAAGCTACTCTGTCATTACATATGCATGTATGAAAATAAAGCAACAAATCCCTTCATTATGTAAGACAATGTTGAACGAATTAAAAAAAAAAACAAAAACAGAACCAAATGCACTGATGATATTCCTGCCATTAACAGTTTGTGACTGGTTTCTTGGTTCTGTTTTGTACACAATGTGTTGCCAAAATGCTGTGTTTTAAGACCCATTTAGATTAAATCTAATTGTACTAAAACTTTAACTTTATTGTTTATTCTATGGCAGGTGTTATATTACTTTTCACTGTTATACTATTTTTTTCACAAGTGTTTTATAAGCAGTTGCCATTAGCATTAAACAGGCAACATTCAGGGCAAAATATAAAAGAATCAAGAGACTGGTGTGTGGGCAATGTGGGGATAATTCTGGTTTGGGAACAAATGCATATCATATTGTTACTTTATATGCATTTATGATTGTGCAATAACTCAACTCCTTAAAAGAAAATAAATTGGTAACATTCATAAACGGAAGACACCTTAACTTTGTATATGTATGGGGAAAGATCCACTCTGCTTCCTCCTGAGTTCTTATGTGGACTCTTTGGAGAAAAGTGTACAAGTCTAATTAATTTTATGTGTACATGCATATTTTCACAAGAGTGGAATCTGAAGAAATGATCAAAAGAGGGTACTTTTGAACTTTTTAGAAAGAAACAAAGCATGAAGGAATAACAGAACAGATGGATTTCTGGACTAGAATAATAAATTTTAGGGAAGTAACTAAGAGATGCAGGGTGGTGGAAAATAAGAGTTACTTCTAGCAGTTCATTTTTTCAGGTTTATTGCAGCCCCAATTACTAGTCTCTAGTGACCAAAACTATTTTCCAGCATTGGTATGGGAAGGACATTCCTCTCAAAAGAATCTTTATGGTTTGTTGCTTGTAGGAAAATATGCAACAAAGGGCCCTTTCTGAAGTCATACCTTCAAGTGATTTCAGCTTAAAATAATCAATACACCAGTTTGACATGTTTTGAGATAGTACATCCTCAACTCCTTCACAGGCAACAGCAAAGCTACAAGGAAAGGGGAAAAGTTTTAAAGACCATTCTCTATGGAGACACTAGGACATACTGGCCAATAGTCTTTTTAGGAACTAGAATGAGTCCAAATCACCAAACTGTATTTTTCTAACCAAATATAGTGTTTTTCTAACCAAATGCCTGTAACAATAGATAACTGTGGACAAGTGCTTTCTGAATTATATCCTAAAGAAAATACTTAATTTTATACTCTGAAAGTTTCTTTCTGTAGCTAATTACATTTTACTTTTGAAAATATGCAGATATCTAGAATTATAAAATGAAACTGACCATTATGACTTTAATAACATACAATCCAACCAGTTAGTGATTTCCTGAATAAATTAGCTTTATGACTCGATCAAGCACTATCATTTTAAATGAGGAAAAATCTCCCTGCTTCATTAATGTTAAAAGCACTAGTCATATTAATCTAGACTTGCTTATTATACAAGCCACTAAGATAAAAATATTGTTCAAAAGCGATCCTTTTTATCATCAAGCAGACTTTTGCCAATGAGAACAACTTATTAAAAAAAAAGATCATAGCTAGTCTTAATATCATTTGAGGTTTGAGATATTTTGTATTTTTATAGCTGAAAGCAAATATGGTCTGAAAATATGAATTGAAGTATATCTAAGTAGTATTAGATGAAGCGAGGTAAGAAGGGAGGTATCGTTTTGTTTCTCTAAGTGAGAAAATGAATTAATGATATTACCACCATTGACAATGCTGTATATTCAGATGAGTGATTTGGGAATAGATTTTCAGTATGCAAAAGCAAAAAAGGCTATTATTAATCTGGATAAGCTCAGGGCATTATGAAGTTGAAATAAATCTAGATATTTCTCTTTTTCAACTAGATATTTCTTAAAAAGTAGTCCTAATAAGTAACTTTCTGTGTTTCAATCTAGAAAACAATATTAGATCAGTATGAGGTTAGAGTCCAGATTATTGACTATGTGATTAGTACAGCTAATAAAACCATAAACCAACAGAATATGAATAAAAGTAAATCCTGAGTCACATTTTAATACAAAGATCTGAAAAAAATCATTTGCTCCTAACTAATATTTTCAGATTCAAACATAAACCTAGGAGTTATAAAATTATTATACATCTGCATTGGCTTTTCACATTCTTTGCACACCTATTTATGTATTTTTTTTATTTTTCAAATAAAGAATAAAGGAACTTGCCTGTTTTTCTGCTAAACGATTGCCCAATTCTAGATCAAATTGAGATAAACACACACAGATTTCATTTTCAAATAAAATAACACTGCCTTTCTCCTTGCTTGTGACGATTGTAAGCTTGTTAATATATATATAATGAATTAAAACAAATTGCAACAAAATGTTCACTGCCTTTCTCTGAACATCAAGGCACTCTTCCTTCACAAAAATCCCAACCTTGACTCAGGGCATATCAGTAAACCTGACTTTGCCATCAGACTGCAGCTCATAAAGTCTTGCTCATCTCCTAAAGTCACTTCCAAACTGAGCAGATTGAAAAACAGGCTGTCTCTCCCTTGAAAGAGAAAAAGCTCTGTTTTGTTCTCTGATTCTTCCAGGTGATTTTGTATAAAACTGAAGTCTTGCTAATGCCCTTCCTTATTCTCAAGCCCAATCAGTACTGGAAATTTTTCAAGATTTCCTCTTGTGATATAATTTTTCCAAAGACTCAGATTCTTACAAATTGAAAAACCCTTGCTTGTCTATGGAGGTTATGTTCTTTTTTCCAGGGTCTCATAGATACTTCAACTGTTTCATGTAATGACAAGTACCTTTTAAGTAGCTAGTTACTTCTGAAAAATTCTTGGCAAAATCTGGTCTACTGCTTTCCTGAAAATATTCCTGCAATCACCATTGGCTAAAACATCCTGTTATAAATGCATCCTCTGCGAAGTCACGGATTTCTAAATGTAGCAGGGTATTTATATTATCCTCACCCAAATGATAACATAACTTTTAAAATATTCTAGAGTGAACTGGGCTTTGTTTAATAAATTTAGCCATTTTGTAGTATCACTCAGAAATGTCATCTATTGGAGTTCCTGGCATTAGCACCTCTCTATGAAGAAAGTCATATTTTGGAGCAACTTCAAATCCAAGAAGTGAAGACATTATCTCAAGGCACATTATAATCTGACTTCTCCAACCCAATGGTAAAGAGGAGACAACAGCAACCAAAAAGGAAGAACTCGTGACTCACAGAGAAAACACAGTCAAGGATGACATTAGATTTCCCATCACAAGCAATGCACATAAGAAGAAAGTAGAGAAAAATCTGTAAAGAGATGAAAGAAAAACTGTCCACTTAAAATACAAAAACCGTCAAAATATCCTCCAAAAATGGAGGCAAAATGCTTTTTTTCACACATACAAAAGCCAAAAGACTTTATCAGCAACATATTTATATTGCAAGAGATATAAAGTTCTTCAGTTAGCAAGATGATACCAGAAGAAACTATGGACTTATATAAAGAACTGACGAGTACTAGAAATGATAACTGCGTAGTTAAGCATACAACAATATGTTTTCTTGGGGCTGGAGCAGTGGCTCAGCGGTTTCGGCGCTTGCCTGGCAAGTACAAGGACTCAGGTTCAAACCCCAGCACCACGTACACAACTGAGTGTTGGAGCAACTAAGGCCTTGTGAAAAACTCAATAGAATTGTTTCTCTCTTTCTCTGTCTCTCTCACTGTCCCTCTCTCTTTAAAAAAAAAAAAAAAAAAAAAAAAAAAACCAGAATGTGTTTTCTGAGAAAAGGCTTAAAATCACTTGTCTTTCCAACCAAGGATATGATTGATATTATCAGTTGTAAGTAATAATTAATTGATATGACATAAATTTTACAGAAAGGTCAAAGTTTTACAAGCTTTATGAAAAAACACATTTCAAATAAAAAGTAATTTATTTTCCTAAAAAATAAACAAAGCAAGCAAATAAAAAATCTTCTCATGTATACTTTTATTCCTTATAAGTGTACACTTAAACAGTAACAAGGATTAAAAAGAGCACTAGAGGGTGAAGAATGCTTCTATTTATTTTAATTAATTTGTTTTGCTACAAAAAATTACTGTAAGTATACTCTGTATTTCAATAAGGAGCTCAAAAATTGTAAAAAAGTTAATTTTCAGAAATCTATTTTAGAACTGAGATTTGCCAATTTTATACATGAATAGCTTTTACGCATGTTATTCTGGGTCAAAAAAATGACATTTCAAAGTTAGGCAAGACTAGTAAAACTGTCACAAAGGATTGAATGTCATTTGTTCAGAATACCATTAAATAGCACCTCTCCTAACTCAAAAGGAATCTGGTCTCAAAACCATACTTGCCTAATATTAGCAACAAACTGCTTTTTTCCTTAAGAGAAAAAAACATTATTTGGGAAATGTTTCATTCTTTGGTTTCATCAAAAAAAAAAAGGGAAAATATAAAATATATTGGACTGGATTTATTTCTTATTACTTTAATACTAATATTTAATAAATACTTTCTATAGAATAAAATGCTAGTTTGTAGAGTAAAAACCAGTAGTTATATCCTAATTTTAAAGAACTGATGGCCTAGAAGCTCACAATAGAAACAAAAAAATCTTGCATCTGTTGATACTTTATTTCATATCATGATCTTATACAAGTTATATTTATTATTACATTCAGAACACAAACACTAAAACTGATAAACTTTACATATGGTCATAGTTTATTAGTAAATATCCTTGCAAATGAGAGCATTGTTTGTCGAATGAGTCTTCTCTGATCCTGTGCGTTGTTTAATATTAATTTATGAGAAGAGTAAATGTAACACCAAGACAAATTATAACTGGATTGCTATGTACTCTCACTTTTATACAAACATCTTTCTATAAGGGTCTATTCAAGCTGGAATAACCTGACATATAAAACAAGATGTATTAAATTAGAGAATAACAGTATTTTCATATTAAAAATTGATTTCAAATTTGTTAATTTACTTAACTCCAATTAGAACTAAATATTTTTGCTAAAGACATTAAAATATTTGCAGGATATTTGCAATTGTTCTATAATACGATAAATTGGGATAATATGACAGGTGCAGCTTCACATGGACTGACATCATGTTACTGGAGGAGAAGACACTGCTGAAACGTTAAATTATTGCTAAGTAAGCAAGCAAAGTAATTATCCTTTAAGTTAAAGAAGCAGTGATGAAAATGACTTCTGCCATTATATTTACAAATGAGGAAACAAATCCAGAGCTCCCTCAAAGTCATATAGCTAGTTGAGGTTAACACAGGTCCACAACTTATATCTCTTATGTTTCTAACAGAGTTATTTCTCTCAAAGAATTCATTTCATTATGCTCATCCACGTGGGAAGGCCAGGTGATTTTATTTGTTTTGTTTTTTGTTTTTGTGTTTGTTTTGTATTGGGGATTGAACCCAGGGGCACTTAACCACTGAGCCACATCCTCACCTCTATTTTTAATTTTTTTCTTTTGAGAAAGGGTCTCACTAAGTTGCTCAGGGAGGGTGTCACTAAGTTGTTGAGGCTATCTTTGAACTTTCAGTGATCCTGCCTCAGCCTCCTGAGCCTTGGATTACAGGCATGCAACAGAGCAACAGAGCACCGTCTCCTTCTGGTCTTTCTTTCCCACTATCAACATGTGTTCAAAAGTGAAAAATTGAACACCACTGGGAAACCGTCACTAGAACACAAAAGAGACCAATCTTATCCTCTTTATTTTTCATGTCATTTATGGGTTTTTATACCCATGGTGAATTTGTTGAAGAATGCATACAAATATCATAAAATATTCATTAAATACAATCATACTTAATGGTGCTAATAGACCTCTTCAACTGAAGAGTAGAAAATTCACATATATTGTAGATATCCAGTCTTATCTTTTAAGTTTCAACAACCCTCAAAGAATAAGCTAATTCAAATAATAAAATAATCTTTTATAGTTACATAAGGGAGTTATAAAGTCATTATCAGCCCAGTTTGACTACACAAAATATGAGACATTACTGTATTGTGTGTACTTGTTTAACCAGGCACATACTGTTTTTATGTGCCAGGCACAGTTGTAAGTGCTGTATGTGTACTAATTCACTTAATCTTTGGGTCAGTCCCTTGAGGCAGGTCTTATCATTGTCCTCATTAAATAGATGAGGAAAGAAAGATGGAGACTGCACAGCAAACACGCAGCAGAATCCAAGCCAGGCAGTCAGAACCCACAGGCCATGGATTTACCACCGCACTATTCTGTCTGTTTACAACACGAGAACTCTGTTAGGACAGGACATTGTGAAGTTTAGGATTATGGCCAAGCTGGAGAAAATTGAAAGTGGCCACTTGCCAATCAGATATTTTGCTCCATTGGAAGGAGTAAGGCTTAGACATCTTTTTGTAGTTTTATTTTAATCTGATTTCCCATGCCCAAGTTTTGTATATTCAAATATCTAAGGAAAAAGTAGATTAAGATAATCACATATTTGCTTCCTCATTTGTATTAATTTAAGATGGTTTAACACATGTGAACTTTTAACAATTAAACTAGAATAAAAAAAATATAACAATCTAATACTTGAATTAAAAAAATATAGCAGGGTTAGAATTCTTTTTCTCTTGTTGTTTCACATTTTTGTGAAACATTGTTTAGATGCTCCATATCCTCTTTCTATCAGTTAGTGATTTGAACAATCTCAACTGGGGATAAAGGACTGTAATAATGAAAACTATAAGCACAATTCTAGTTCCTGGAAGCCAGGTAATTATCCTTGCCCTACTGGAAATAATCAAACTTTTATGTTCAATTTGTTTTTTATTATTTTTATTTTAATTAATCCCATATTCCCAACTCCTAAAACAGGAAGTAACTGAACATTTCCTAAGCATCGGGACAGTGGCAAAGGAAAGAGAGAAATGAGTCTTTGTCTCTTAATCAAAATACACAAATTAGTAAATATATTTGTAAACCTTTGTCATATTTGTCAACTTTAAAACTAGTTTTATAAAAAATTAAATTCTGATTAATGGTATTGATTTCAAATGTCTGTTTTCTTAGGGGAATGGGAAAAGAATGAACATGGAAATACATAAATCCATAATACTGATGAACAGTGAAAGATTTTGTGCTCTAATATTTTATATTTAATAGCATTTACTGGGCTGGAGTGGCAGCTTGGTGGTTGGGGAGTGTAGCACTTGCCTGGCATGCGCAAGGACCTGGGTTTGAACCCCAGCAACATATACACAGTTAAGTGTCGAAGCAACAAAAACCAAATGAAAAGCTAAATAAGTATGATTCCCGCTTTCTCTCTCTCTGTCCCTCTCTCTATTAAAAAAAACATAGCATTTACTTCCCTCAATAATATTCTATCTATATTTTTCCATTGGAAAAATCCTACTTCCTTCTACAAACTCAAGGTCAATGTAAATTAATATGTCAAAGTGACAAAATCTTAGGTGCTCATTGATTTTCATTGATACTGTGTTAGCTATTATATATCCATGTCAAATATACATTAAAAAATGCTCTTACTTAAAAAACCTTAAGGTTATGGTTGGGTATATATTAAGTAAAAATGGGGAAAGTGGGTATGAAAAGTGCAAGATGTCAAAATGAAAGAAAATCCCAGATTTTACTTCTTCAGTGTGTGGAGGATGAGAAGTACTGTGGATTGAACCCAGGACTTCCTACATGACTGGCCTTGAACTTGTGATCCTTCTGCCTCAGCCTCCTGTACAGTTGGGATTATAGGCATGAGCCAATGTCGCCCAGTCCAATACTATAGTTATTCTAGGGACATATCTGAGCAATACTTGCCCAAATCATTATTTTTCACTAAGCATCGATTCATTCCCCTGAAATGAGTTAATTTTATCTCAAATTTTACTTGAAAACCACCCCTCTTGTTTTCTCAGGCATGTTACTTAAGAGGGACATCTCCTGACCTAAGCTTGAGAGCAATGGGCCATGACTGGATTAAATTAAATGCACTAACCCTGCCAGCTTGTCACAGGTTAGGCCTACATGCATACATAAGTAATGAGAGACAATAAAGTTTGCGAAAATATTTGCTGGAGGTAGAGTGGATTGTGTGAGGTCATGAGCCTTGGAGGTACACAATATTCTGTGGTGATAGGAACCAGCCTGGAGATGAGGGTGATTTACAGAGAACCTCAAAGTTGAAACTCAGGAACTTGATTAAGAGTCAAGCCATACCTAAAGCCAGGCTAACTTCTGGGCTGTTGAGTATAATGCTCAACAAATGATCTCATTCCTTTTAAGCCATTAGGGGTTGGATAATGACATTTGCATTATAAAAAAAAAGAATGTGGTTAAAATAACATCTATAAATCAATCAACTTTTTAAGGAGAAGCGTGATGTAGAGAAAATGTCATAACCATTCTAAAGTATTCATAAAGTAAGATCGTAGAACAAACACGAGAGTTGAGAAACAACTGATTCTAGTTATGTAATTGTACATGATTTTTTTTAAATTTGAAAAATATTTTGATTTGCTGCTTTGAAATGAGCAGTCATTTAAATTTAAAATGTATATTGTTTTTTCAAAATTTCTCAACTTGGAAAAACATTCAAAGTAATTAGATAGAATAAATATTTAATCTTTTGCACTACAAAGTCATGAATTATGTTCTACATATTTATGAACTCCAGTAGTAGGAGAGCTAATCCTAGTCCCAGCTCTCTGAGGAGCCTAAACTATGTGTAAAAGAAAAAAGAAAAGTAATTGAAGATGACTAGTCAGTGTCCCACTTTACACTTTTTATTTTTAAGAGGTAGTGATGGATCAAGGTTTGCAGAATGGAACTTGTCAGTCTTGATTAGGCTCAAATCCTGTTCTGGTTGACAAAGAAATGAGAGAAAATATTAAGTTGGGGTTAAAATTTTTTAAATGAAATTCATGATTTACAGTGGAAAAATGTTATACCTTAATATGATGTTAATTTTCAAGGTGATCGATTTAGGATGTATGTCATGTGTTCCTTACCATTATATTTTTCTCCATTACTATGAAGTCCAGCACAGGGACAAAGGGATGCTCCATTTAGTCAGTGGGTGGTCTGAGTGGTCTCTCTCTCCTCTTCCCTTTCAATTCTCTTCTTGCTCTAATTCCTGTTTCTTTCCCCTTTTACCCACACCACCCTACTCTCCCTCTCTGCTATATCTCTGCTTCCTTTACTCAAAGACAGGGAAGCAGACCTGGTATCCAGAGTAGCATGGCTCCAGGAAGCAGAGAAAGGAGAGAGGAGGGAGAGGGAGAGGGGAAGGGAAGGGGAGGGGAGGGAGAGGAGGAGAGAGAGAGATGGAGGGGAGGGGGAGAGAAAGCTAGAGGGTTGAGGGAGGTGGAAAGGGAGAGAAGGGGGAGGAGGAGGGACTCTCCTCATCAGATGCAAAGTATATTCCCTAAAGGCACACCCCCAAGGACCCACAACCTCCAGCCACATCCTACTGGCCTTCAATTGCCAGTTAATCCCTATCAGGGGATTAACCCACTGATTGGGTTAAGGCTCTCATAACCCAAGCATTCTTCAAGGGAATTCATCATTCAAAATCTGAGGGAGCAGGACTGGAGCGGTGGCTCCATGGTTAAGTGCTTGCCCAGTAGGTACTCGGGTTCAAACCCCAGCACCATGTACACAAATAAGTGTCAGAGCAATGAAAGCCACATGAAAAACTAAATAAAAATAGATTTTTTTCTCTCTCTCTCTCTCTCTCATTGTCCCTCTTTCTTAAAAAAAAAAAAATCTGAGGTAGCCTGAAATGCTGTATGCAAAAACGATTAACAGCACCCTATGACTACATTGCTCCCGGCGTTCTAAGGAGGCCATATCTTTGTATGAATTCCCTTTTACTCCTTGTAATCCAGGAGATTGAGACTTACCATTTCTGGATTGTGGGATATCAAAATGATTATAGGTAGAGTTGGCTACTTCATTTTTGAGACCCAGTGCAAAATAAAAATATGGGATCCCTTGGTCAAAACACTACAAATGGAAATGCTGAAATGCTATAAGGTACTGAAATAAGCATTTCCCTTTCTTCTGCAGTCTCTCTCTGGACCTGTCCTGCTGTTTTTTATTTTCTATTTAATGTCACACACCTTTAGGCACAGAATACTTTCTGGGCAAGTATAAACTCAAACCAGTGCCTGGAGCCCACCCTGCCACTCTCTGCCATACCAATTCACCTTGTGCTGGCTGGATGTGGGGAAGTCAGTCCCATTTCCCAGGTGTCAGCCTCCTGACCTATAGGATGGGAAACTGCTAAGGGATCACAACCTGTCCAGAAGTGCTGAGGCTCTGGATTGGGGGTGGGTGAAAGGCTCATCCTAGCCACACAGTATTGATGCCAGTTTTGTGGATGTCAGGTTCATATTCTCTCTGAGTGGAACAATGAAACCAAGGGACACGGAGGCAAGCGTAGTAGGTGGATTTTATTTTATAGCAAGTAAAGCATAGGGAAAAGAGCAGACTTCCCCCAGAGTGGGGGAAGGGGACAGAGCCAACCAGGCAGCGAAGTTTGCCCTTTCTATATGACATCCTCTCTTCATTTGGTCACTGCTTCCCTGCCCCGTACCTAGGACACAGGTGCAGGGAATTCTGGTTCAGCCTTGGGTTTGTACCTCGGGCATCAAAAGAAAGAATGTGAAGGTTTGCTTAGCAGAAGGGTGTTTGCATTTCAAGCCACCTTGCTGGACCCTTCACATTAGCATTAGGGTATGTCAAATTGATCCCTTGACTGTCTGAGCTAGTCTTTGATCCTGGGCCACAGTATCTTTATTAGCAGAGGGGAAGTCACTGTCTGGACTGCCATTGTTAGCGAGGGGATGTGAAGCTGATATCCACCTCTGCTTACTTAGGGCAGTGGAATGCCCTTTGCCCTCTCAGGAAAGATGACCATCAGTTAATTTTCTCCCTATCAGCCCGCATTATTCTGCCTACACTGACTGCCTAACTTTTCTCTGCCTCAGTATTGTCAGCCTAGGGCAGGATAGCCCCTTCCATGCCTCACTCAGTGTACACCCAACCCCAACCTCCCTGAACTCGTGCCCAAGCCCCTGCTGGGTGAAAGCTGGCAGTGATCACCAGGCAGGAATGGACAGAGAGGCTGAGTAGAGTCTGGGACATCCAAGGTAAGTTGCTGACAGCTGAAGCTGCCCAGGAGGCAACAAAGGAGGAACCAGAGATACAAAAGCAGAATGGCCCTAGCGCAAGCTTCCATACCCCAAAAAGCTTGACTTACAAAACACAAACTTAAAGAAAATATTACTGAGAATTTCAAGATGTTCGCTGCAGAACTCAAGACCTCAAGCTTAGGGCTCTTATGAGCCCAGGACCCTGTACAACTTCACTGGTCACCCACAGCAGAGCATGTCCAGCTAGGGACAATGGGCCCATATCATGCTGCCTCCAAAGGCAAGACTCACATAAGGCACACAGATCCCTTTTCTGACTTCTCCATCTGATTTGGGAGAGGATCTCCCTCCTTTCATGTGTGCTTCCTTGAAGGGATTGCTTCTCTAAATTCATGATCACAGCATTCTCAACTCAGCATCATTTGTGCTAGAATTAAGGGAAATCTCATTGAAGAGGTTTATCGATCTACTTATCTTGAAGAACCATTCGGAGTTTTTGTTTTTTTGTGCTTACAAAGAAATTTTACTAAGCAGTTAAGAAAAAGCACACAGGGATTCTTTGCTTGAAGGTGTTTTCATTGACAGTGCTACTTAAGAGAGGTAAGGACAGGCCTGGAGTTGTGAATCAGTGGTATAGCACTTGCCTCAGTACTGCAAGGAGAGAGAGAGACAGAGAGAGAGGGAGAGAGAGAAACAGAGACTGAGAGATAGGGAGGTGGGGAGAGCTGGTAAGGAAAGCTTCTTATTGTTTTTCAATAACTGTATGGGTGGATCCAATAACATAGTGCCGGAGGAGTCTGTATTCATGACATGGGGGAACAGCCAAGAGAATAAGTTTCTTTTAACAGTTGGCTCTAAAATTCCTTAAGATTACGATCCTTGTCAAGGAAAAATAAATATTTTTCTAAGTCCTTTAGGATGAAGGGTGAGATACAAATATTGTTCAAGCAGGAAAAGTTGATGGCTAGGGCTGGATGTGCAACACAGTTGTAGAGCATTCACTCTGCATGCATGAGGCCCTGAGTTCCATCCATAGAACTGGAGATAAAAAAAAAAAAAGGAGGGGGGTCAATAGCTAAATTTCTGCATATGAGAGAACAAGAGAGGGAAGCAATCAGTGTAAAGGAGAGAGGTGACTGCTCCTTGGAGACCAAAATTCACAAAATCTGAGATGATTTTTTTTTCTGGAGGAAAAATGAAGAACAGTATCTTAAAAACAAGCCAAATCCAGATGTGGTGGGGCACACCTGTAATCCCAGCTTCTCAGGAGACTGAGTCAGGAGGATCCCATGTTCAAGGTCAGCCTCAGCAATTAAGGGAGACCCTGTATCAGAATAAAAGCTAAAAAAGCTGGAGGGTATTGCTCAGTGGTTAAATCTCCACCATAAAATAAAATAACATAAAATAAAATCCAACACACTTTTCATTACCAGTAATTCTTGTTCTATGGCTTCATTGCTTCAGGGAAAACACAAGTAAAGCTGAGAACAAAGAAGGCTTTTCTTAGCTCTGGCTTTCAAAATAGAATTAAAAAAAAGAAAAAAAAAGCGCAGTAAAAACAATCATCTGGAAAGCGAGGCTCTTACTTGGAAAGCCAAGCTAGTGGAGAAAGAAAAAAGGGAACAAGAAAGAAAAACAGGATTTGGATTCTAAGAAGCTAAGAAACTCAAGTCTGGAGGACTAAGGACTGAAAGGGCTCAGCCGATGCCACCCCAAATATGCCACTGTGGCATAAGGATTGTTTTGAGCTGAGGGCAACTAGGAATCCACATATGTAGGAAGAATTCTTCTCTCCTCTTCTTTTCTGCTGAAAAGAAGAGCACAGATTCCCCTGTTTCTTTCTCCCATACCAGGAAGATCAGAGCAAATCACATGTGGCATTGAGATGAGTCTGCATAAAGAGCCCTCACTAAAATAACCCTCGTCTCTCGTAAGTCTCCCCACATATTACCTAGTCACTTCTCCGCAATCATCACAATTTAGAATTCGAACCCCTTTTCTTTGTTAAAATCATACAAAAGCTCCTGAGTCTAATTGCAACTGAGCTTCACTTTTTTCTGTAAATTTCCATGCGCATAAATATTAATAAGAATTATGTCTATTTTTTCTATTAATCTGGGTTTCATTAGTTTAATTAACAGACTCCCAAGTACTTAACCTAAGAAGACAGAAAATAAATTGCTCTTCCTTGACAGTCAGTACCTGTGGTGTGATAGTGGGATGGGGGTGGGGGGTGTTTTCCCTGAAGAGAAGGAAAGGAAAGCCAAATCATTTAGCTACAAACATGGGGCCTTATCTAAGAATCTGGGGCTTTATCCACGGTTCTTCCCATTCAGAGAAGAATCCTAAAGGATGAGAAATAATGACTGTAGAAGGCCCAGAGCAAAATAAGAAATATGTTTATCAGGCACATAGCTATTATTTCCAAACTTGTGCAAGATGATAAAGGCAGGCCCTGAACTATATGCCTAAATATTTAAGATATGAATCAATTTCTATTTTCTGTTTCACAACTATACCATAATAATGCTCTGGAAGGTCAGGTTCCTGGTCTATGTGTGGCATAGAGGAGTTCCAGAAAGAAGTCTTTGTGTCCCAGGGGAGATGGAAAGTATCTGAGTGTTGAGAGGTGCCCATAGGGAAAGGAGAAATCCTGATAGCAGAGGAGATGGGCTAAATGGTCAAAAAAAGGCCTCGAATGGGACAGGTGGCCCCAAGAGTGCCAAGCTGGGGACAGAGTCAGAGTTCCCTCCTCATTGGCATGGATCTTGCTGAGATTACAGACCATGAGCTGCCCCAGCATCATATACCGCAGTGCAACTGTGACAAGACCAGAGCCTGAACCTTAAACCAGTGGAACCAGAGAGGCCCCTCCCTGAAGTCAAAAGCACAAAGACTGTCCCCTGAATCTGCATGGCATACCTGGGGATAGGAGAAGGAGGAAAAACCCTTAAGAGTCATCATCTTGTGGAGTCTGAATTCTGAATTAACTATTTGAATATAGAATTGAATATTGACCTGAAAGACAACATAAATCTGAAATTAGAAGAGGCTGATCAAAATCAAATTATTTTTATTTATTTTTACTTTAATCATCATCAGTAGAAATAACAGCTTGGAAAGGTATAATACAGTCCGGGTTCGATAAGGAAAATCGAATTTCTTCCCATCAGCTACAGAATTCGAAGAATGGGGGTCATGTTGACTCACTGTGGATCAAAGGGAAGTCACCCAAGTTGTAAAGAAAGACAGAGTACAAGCACCCTCAAAAATCACAGCAATGCGTGGGAGAACTTTAGCTCTCTCACAGGGCAAGCCATGTGTGGAAAGGGCAAGTACAAGGCTATTTCATCCAAATTTCAAAGAACAGGGAGGACTCCAGAGATTCTGAATCACTTAAAAAAAAAAAAAACTATGGGGCTGGAGCGGTGGCTCAGTAGTTTCGGCGCTTGCCTGGCAAGCACGAGGACCAGGGTTCAAACCCCAGCACCATGTACACAACTGAGTGTTGGAGCAACTTAAGGCCATGTGAAAAACTAAATAAAGTTGTTTCTCTCTTTCTCTGTCTCTCTCACTGTCCCTCTCTCTTTATAAAAACAAAACAAAACAAAACAAACAAAAAAAAAAAACTATGTACAGCTGAAGGAGCATTACTTGTATCTCCTAGGGATCTGAACGCAATTGTGGGTGATTTGCTATCTTTCTCACTATCCTACCAGGTACTCAACTGTGTCTCAAAGTTATGCTCAACTCCTTCCTTGCTGCATTCTGTGTAGGTCAGCGGTGAAATTCCACATCATTGCCATTCATGCTCCTCTTCCTACAAACACAGCTATGACACTTGAAAATACCTCATTCTTTCATTGCCAGACAATCACCTGAGCTCCTTTATTATGTTTCTGCTCTCTTCTTCCTTGCCACCATAAACTACTGTGTACCTCTTCTTAAAAATCAATTTTGATTACTTGATTGTTCTTATTAAAAAACACATATAGAGGGCTGGAGCGGTGGCTCAGCGGTTATGGCACTTACCCGGCATGTGTGAGCACGAGAGTTCAAACCCTAGCACCACGTACACAACAAAGTCTCGGAGCAACGAAAGTCACATGAAAAAGTAAATAAAAATTGTTTCTCTCTCTCTCTTTCTCTCACTGTCTCTCTCTCCTTAAAAGAAAAAAAAAAACATGTAGAAAAAGGCCTCAAAACCTGTGCATGACAATGTTCTCTAGAATTTACCTTGTGGTAAAATATGGAAGATGTCTTTATTCCTGGTTCTTGACACAAGGTTAAAACCCTTGGAAGTTCCTGTGTGATAAAAAGTGAAAGGAGTATCTTTTATCCTAATGAAGTCACTGTGGGCCCTCAGATAGCTTTAGGATATGGACTCCTCCTCAGAAAGACTAAGGCTTGATTCAAAGCTTAGGACTTTAAGCTATACCACCCAACCTCTAGGAGGGCCGCAGGAGCCAGTGATCAGTGGCCAGTGATTTAATCAATCTTGCTTACCTGGTGGAACTTCCATTAAAAAAAAATCCTGAAACCCCTAAGCAATAGGAATTGGAATCTGCTAGGTCACTAGAAGAGTGATACACCCCGACTCTGCCGGGACAAAGCCTGCACCCCAGACCTTCTAGAACTCACCCTCTGCATGTCCCTGCTCCTTTATGTCCTTTATAATAAACTGTGAAAGTAAGTATAGCACTTTTCTTGAGTTCTCTTCACCACTCTAGCAAATTATTGAACTTGGAGGGCCGAGTAGGGGAACCCTCTACTAACCTGGGGAACTGATTTACAGTTGGTGTCTGAGTGAGGGCAGTCTTGTGAAACTGAGCCCTTATATCTGGGGAATCTGATGCTATTTTCAGGTAGTGTTAGAATTGTAGGACACCTAATTAATGTCAGAGAGTTGGAGAAGTGGTATTGGAAAAGACATGATAACTTGGTGTCAGGAGATAAAAAAAAAAAAAATCCCTCAGGCCCCAACCAAACCTTACACCATTACTTCTCATTATGTCTTTAATAACTTTGCACGGCAGCATTAGCTGTTACTAGAATATGACTTGCATTCCCCATGTTCATGCTGTCTCTTCCTCCCCCTGCCCCACCCCATCCTACCACAAACACAGCCAGTTTCTTTAAGGGAAAGTTTAAAACTTATTTTTGGTGAAAAATCTTCCCAGACCTTCATCAGAATTCACCTTTCTCTCTTTTATTTTATACAATGTGTCTTTAATCATGTCCTTTCAGAGTCTGCTGTGTGTCAGAGAGGACAAGAAATGCACAAAGTACTCTCCTTCACCTCAGAATTTAAGGCACAAAGAACATTCTACAAAATACTTGACCAGCACTTCTCAAAATTATCAGGGTCATCATGTCAAGGTCATCCAAAATAAGGAAATTCTGGGAAACTTTTACAGCCAAGATGAGCCTCTGGAGACTTGATGACCAGATGTAATGTGGTATCCTGGATGGAAGCCTGGAACAGGAAACGGTTGTTAGGTTAAAACTGAGGAAATCTGAATAAAGCGCAGGAAAACACAAACAAAACCCACCGTGGCATGTTATATGGATAGAACATAAAACAGGAAAAGCAAGCTGCTCGTAAAGAATCCAGACACTTTTTACAAGGATTTGTACACGAATCTTTAGAACCTGGACAGTAAAACCGGTATTTGCCTTCACTTTGTTAGCTCTTCAATTTATTTTTTATATTTAAAAGACATAAAGCAGCATGTCTTTAAAAAGCAGATTTTTAATAATTTTGTAAGGATTACCTACTTTTTCTCCTAAATTAGAAAAACAATGGATGTGTATGAGTAATAATAATATTATAAAATAAGATTTCTGAAGATAGATTACCTTTATAAAAGAGGTATCTAACTTCTGCATACCCTTTGTAATATATAATTATGTTTTTATTAACATAAACCTACTAAATGGAATTGCTGGGTATATCATCATGATATCCTCTATTTTCAAAAAGAAGGCAAGTTTATCATATTTCATAGAATTAAGACATCAATGTTTCACATAAGAAAGGTGAAAAAAATTTAAATAAAGAGAGAAGGACAGTGAGAGAGACAGAGAAAGAGAGAAACAACTTTATTTAGTTTTTCACATGGCCTTTGTTGCTCCAACACTTAGTTGTGTACGAGGTGCTGGGGTTTGAACCCGGGTCCTCCTGCTTGCCAGGCAAGCGCTGAAACCGCCGAGCTACCACTCCAGCCCCAAAATGTTAAAATTTTGACTATCATAAGATGATGTTGATGGTGTGAAGTATCCCACTTTCACAGATATTAAAATGTGAACATATGCTTGTCGGTAGAGCCAATGAAATAGTTTGTCCTTGTGAGAGAATAGTTTTTGTTATATTATATAGTATATTCTAATTTAATTGACAAGTCAAATTTATAGTAAAGAATATTTATATAACAGAAAAAACAGTTTTTATAGAAGAGCAATTCAAGCATTTTATGTGCTATAAGTGAAATTCCATATTAATACACTGAGGGGACGTAAAGCCTCGGCTTCAAATCTTGATTAACAGAAAATAGAAATGCAATACCTACATATTATCCCATAATTAGTAAATTTTAAAAATACAACCATACCATTGTGATTTATTTTATTGAAATACCTTAAATTATATGACTTTATAGATTATAAATCATATGACTTTATAAATCATATAGATTATAAAAACTATCGAATTCAAGTCTTGGGCTATTTTTTTAAAGCATAAAAGGGAATTTAGAAATTATTCTAGGCTGTCATTTTAAATTAACATACTAACGTTATGTGTATGACCTCAGGAATTTCTCATTTAAAAAACTATAAAGACTTTTTCTGTTAGATGACTTTTAAATATGTTAATTGCTTTAATAAATGAAGAAAACTACCTTGAACTTTGTCCTTTTTTTAGGCTTAAATGTAATTGTGATTTGTTTGTAAGCTCTGAAATATCAACGTTATTATATAATGTAGGAAAGAATTAGGTGTCATTTATGCTAGTCTTGGAAAAAAAAAAAGGGTATTACAAGTTCCACTGTTAAGATCCCCTTGAGAACAAAAGTGCTTTGGGTGGAGGTTACTTCCCAGGTTAAAGAGCCTGAGTTTCATCATCAATTTTCCTCTTGTAACTTAAGGGAAAAATACATATTTGGATGGTCCAAATCTCACTGTTTTATATAATATCTGTAAAATAAGTCTAAAATATTCCCTAGTGATTGAATCAGTTATAGCAGAAAAAGCTGATAATCTCATTACAGAATTACTGTGAAAATCAAAATCCCCAAAGGATTTTGTTCAGAGTTCTAGGAATATTAATAAATCATGCCTAGAGTTCCATTACAGGAGCTTCAATAAATAGGTTCGTAAAAATCTTTAGGCTGGTCTCTAAAGTGGAAGGCACTTTGTCTTACACATTTCATTGTGCACTTAAAACACTTTGTTTCCAGCTTTCCAAATTCTACCAATCAAGTGTGTTTGTGACAGGGGCTCAGGGTGACCTGGATGAAGAACAGCAAAGAGTCCAGTACAGGGATGGGCCTCAGAATCGCCAGCACCCTCAAGTGGATTTCTGTGCAGAAAAGATGTTTGTGGTCCCAGTGACCAGTGCAGACAGGTATAAATCTGCACTCCAACTCGGTCTTCAGTCAGAAGGGAATGTAGAACATGGTCCTTGTGCGGAACATGCCAGTCGGTCTCATGGAGCTTCATCCAAAGGTTTTCTGAGCCTGATGGAGTTGTAGACATTTGGCTGCCTGAGTAATAATGCTCATGGAAGTATTCTTTTGAATTACACACACCAAGCACGTCATTGGATGCTACAAGTGGTTTTGAGGAAGGCCTTAACTGCTTGCCTCATGGGTTCACGCAGTCTGAATGCCAACGGAGAACGCAGGACCACATCTTCTTCCAGTGGCTGAGACCTCTGTCCTTGTCTTAAATAGAAATGTTTTACTGGGTCTCTGCCAGCTCCCTTTTGAGGGCTCCCACTGAAACAGGTGTTGTATTTCACAGGAGTGGTTTTGAGGGTCACAAGGCAGATGTTAATTTGCAGAACACCCAGCATTATGCTTGACACATAGCAGACATTCAGCACATAAGCTGGGTGCACTCCTCGTCCCTCAGCAGAAACAGATTTTCAATATTACACCCATATTACAGAAGATGCCATGTTGGGTTTGGGATCACAGTACTGTTCTCAGAAGCCCAGGTAGTAGGCCACATTGCCTTAACTTCTATTGCTTTCTTGGGCCTCAGTGACATTGGACATATCCCCTACATACTCTGGTCTTTAATACCCTCATTGATAGGGAAGTCATCTAGTTTTCTTCCTGTCTGGGATACCTGAGCATGAAAGGGACACTGGAATGCTTACTCTGGAATGACCGGTATAAACTCTGGCAGGTGCTGGGCAAACCAGGCCCAGCGGCCCCTGAACTCATTGGTTTGATGGTGACCAGTGCTGCAGAGGCTGGGGCTGCTTCATGTCTGGATCAAACCTGCTCCTTCAATTCTCCCTTGGCATTTACGCATGTAATTTGTATTTCTACTTACAGTATATGACCTATCATCTTAGAAATTGACCTAATACTACGTGGAAAAATTCATCTCTCTGTGAGTCATGGTATCCCAGACTGTGGCTAGAGTAGCTTTACCTGCCCTTTTTTTTTTTTTTTTAACCAATGAGCTCCTATAGTGATTAACAGCATATATTGTAGACCTAGGGGACAGGGAACTCAGCATTGCCTTTACAGAGGCGTACACCTCAGTATAACTAGCATTCCCAGAGATGGGTCTGTTCCTGGGACTTCAACATGGGTGTTGAGACCCCCCAAAGACTGTACAGTTACCATGGGTGAAAGCTGTGACTCGTTCTCTAAGCCAAGCCAGGAGACCCAGGGTTCTTAATAAACAGCCATGAGGTTTTGTGAGGCTGGTGTTTATGAATGCCTGTAGTGTTCATTTAACTTTCCACCCTTTTATACAAAAAGAAACTGAGGTCCAAAGAAGTCCAAGATTATCTAGGCAAAGAGCAAAGAAGCTGGTGTTTATCTTCCAAATCTGTTGGACTTCAAAAAAATCTTTTCCTTCTTTTTTGGTTACCATTTCTCAATGTATGCAGATGAAGCATGCAAGACAATTTTAGATTATAGATGGGCAAAATTTTTTGGTAAATAATTGTTTCATATTCACTTTAATTTGAATTTAAAAAAAGACTACAACTGACATACAAGACCTGTGACTGCGGATATTACTGTTTAGGATATAAAGTATATTTTTAGGAAATGGTAAACTTTGGGAAAATATTAAGGTAATAAGTGGATAATAGGCCTCCTGAATACAGCTGTTTGGTGCTCAGGTCTTCAATCTGGTTTCTAGTACTTTGGCTGTGGGGCTCCAGCCAAAAGGTGCCTTTATGCCTGTGGTTAGGGTAGCTCTGTGTTCTGCCACATGTGAGCTGTGCCACTTAGTCCAGCATGATTTTCCATAAATCCAAAAAACTCATCATGAAGTGACTGCAAGAGTTAGTCTGAAGTAGACTGAAAGCAAAATGAATCTCAGAATAATAGCACTGTAATACTATGATTCTGCTGAAATTGATCCTGGCTACTGATCTGAATCCTGCCCTCTCTATTGTATTTATTGAGCACACAAAGTTTTACAATCAACTACTGCATTACTGAAATTGAATTATGAAATGCTAAATATTTCCATTATGCAATTTTTAAATAAAGTATGCTTTTAGTTAATGAACACTTTCCTCATTTGGTCTGAGTTTTGTCTTTCAAGTCTTCTAAAAAAAAAAAAATGCCCTTTTATAAATAGTAACCAGTAGTCAGAATTTGTGGATGTTTTCTCCAAGGTGCACAAAATCAAAGTAAGAGTCCATATGTCTGTGCTCTTCAAACTAGGGTGTCTATGCAGGACACTGTGTCTTTCTATAGGATCTACTATATTACATTTTCTGAAAGGAGGGAAAGATTTTTGAATTACAATGACTTATGGAATTTGAATGCACAGTTTTACATAAGGGTTTATGATGAAATACAAGATTTAAACCATTTCAATGTCATGACTGAAGAAGTTTGAGGAAGTTTTTATTAGGAAAAAAAAAGCACAGTAAAAAACAGGAAGTAGTATTCAAACGTGGGCTATGACCATCATCCAATGTTAGCCCTGCTTGGTCTCCAGGAAGTCAATTGCCTCAGGCCTCGGCCATTTTCTCAATTCTATCAGGTAGCTGAAATTGTGTAGATTGAAGAAGGTGTGTTAATAATGACGTATATAAAGTCTCCCAAAGAAAGAGGATTCTTAAAGGTCATCTGGAAAAGTCATTCTAGAACCAAAGCCTCATCTCAAAAGGCAGAATTCTGAGCTAATGATTGCCTCGTGAAAGAAAAACTTCCAGATGAGGCTCTAAATCCCTCAAATCAAATTACAAGGAATCATGCTGTTGACGGCTGGGCCTAATTACTAAGAATCTGTCTCCTGTGACATTTCTTTTGCTGATTTCCTGCTGATTCTGTACTAATTTGATAAAATATTTCAAGTGTCCTCCTTCCTGCTATTTTCTTATCTACTTTAAAGGTATTTTACTGCTTCAAAAACTGTGCTAAAAATTCATATAGCTTTTATGAATGAAACTAACATCTATTTATTAGCAATATGTTAACAGCCTAGAGGAAAGAAATTCCAGTTCCATTTCCATATAATTAGACTAAGATATCTTAAACATGCCTGTATACCCCACTTTGCCTACCAGGAGATGGTGATTTCTAAATTGGATTAATCCTTTCATAGAAAAATTATTTCTATATTTCAGTTCAAACTAATTACTTATCTCTCTCTGATCTCATTTCCTGTGGAAGGGATTTGCTAAGATAGCTACATCACTTTGAGTGATCTGTTTAGTACACCTCTGAAACATAATTTCTGCAGTATAGTAACAGTAGCAACTAAAGAGTGTTATTCTAAGCCTCTACTATTTGAAATCCATATATTAATTCATTTACTGCTCACAAGCCCTTTGAGGCAGGCAGCATTCCTATTTTACACATGGGGGCATTAGATACCTTGCCCATGGGCACACAGCAGCCAATGTTCTACAGTGCCTCACTCGTGCGCTACTTAATGTTAGTCTACTGTTCACATGCTGTTCCACAATTTATATGTATGCTTATATTCTCAGCATGTCATAGAAAAATATTTTATATGAAAGCAATGACCTACTTTGTAAACTATGAAGTCTTACATTAATGCCAAATAGCTTATTAAAAAGAAAAGGTACTGACTGATCTGAAAAGAATCAAAATGACATTTAATAAAACGTAACCCTTACCTCTTCTAATCACAATGGTTTGGGAACTGAAATTTATTTCTTGGAATAGGGTTGGCATTCTTTCCACAACTATGAAGGATCTCTCTCTATTGTCAGGTGGAATTAAAGTGAAGTGCAAACCCTTTCCACAGGACATTTTAACTTTAGATTTTCCTTCGAGATGCAATGCTGATTGCCTAAATACTGCTAGTAAAGAAATGCCATATTTAAGGATTTAGACTACTGTCCAGTTTTCAGTGGTCACAGTGAGATACTTAAGGCTTCCCCCACCCCCCCACTCCCATACTGGGATTGAACTGAGGGTTTTGTGCTTGACAGGCAAGGGCTCTACCACTGAGCCACACACTCAGTTTTAGTTTTTGAGACAGAATCTTTCCTAAGTTGCTGAGGCTGACCTTGAACTTGCAATCCTCCAGCCTCAGCCTATAGATTACAGATATGTACCACCATCCCCAGCTTCTAGAAAAATCTTTGTGGAACTCTTTTAATATTTTCAGCAGCAAAAATAGAAACTTTTCCCTAACATTTCAATTTAGGAACAGAAATTTGGAGAAAGTCACAAAAGTTCAATTTAAGTAAGATTTATTGTGTGCCTATGATTTGCATGGACTTTTATTAAACACATTGAAATTCAGGCACAAGACAGACACAAGATCCCTGGCCTTAGATATCTTATGATCTAATTAGTATAATACAGATTAGAAACAGTAGACAAGTTACATATTAATGCTTAGTTATTAAAATCATTATTAAAGAGCTGTAAGTTAAGTAATCAAAATGGCATCTAATCCTAAAATCATTTATATAAAAGGTATTTGGCCTCAGAATCCACAACACTTCAAACAAGGTAAGTTCCACTGCAGATCAAGTCACAAAGATACAAACACACTGAAACACTTAAGAGCATTATGAATGACTTTTGTTATTTTGGATCTTCTGTTTCCTTCTTATTATGGTCCGAAGTCTCCGTAATACCAATTTATCAGACAAAAGCATGTCATCTTGTTGTTCTAGATAATTCAATAAATTTTCAGTCCATTCAAGTGCAGCTTTATGGCTAATATGTTTCTCTGGATTGAGTTCCGTTTTTTTAGCCTTACTGGAAGGCTTTTGCTCAGCAGCCTTGGCCTGGTCCTCAGCACCTTCACTGTCAGTCAGCACCTGACAGCTTGAGTCATTACTTTGAGAATCAAACCACTGATCAATATTCTCAATGTCAACATGTTCACAGTCTTCTGTATTCTGTAAAACTGTTGCCAAGTTAGCTGCTAAAATGGCTCCTTCATCAATGTTCATAACTGAATTTTCTTCATTGCCAGGGAAAAGTTTTTTCCATGCTTTAGTTATGGTACTTGATTTTATCATGTTCCAAGCTCTTGACACTTCAAAAATTGCATCCAACACTGTCAAATTCTTCCAGAACATTTTTGGGTCAATACCTTCATCCATGTATTTTTGGAGAAGTCCTGCTCGGTAGTATCTTTTTACTGTGGCTAAAACTCCCTGACTCATTGGTTGAATTAGACTTGTGACATTTGGTGGCAAATATTTCACAATTATTCTGCCATCATCAGAACTCAACAGTTCTTCATTTGGATGTGCTGGAGGGAAATCTAAAAGAAGCACTGCTTTTTCAAGAAGCCCCTTGGATTTCAAATGCTTCTGTACCTGTGGCACAAAATATTTCTCAAACCACTGTCTAAAAACAGACTGTTCTATCCAGGCACCTTTTTGACTGAAATAAGTGACAGGAAGGTTTGAAAGATCAGTTCCTTTAAATGAACGAGGTTTCTTTGCTTTTCCCACAACACAAAGATTAAGTTTGTGTAAACCCGTGGCATTTGCACAACACATAATAATAATTCTCTCTCTGCTTGACCTGTACTCAGAAGTACTTTGCTCAGAGTCAAGAACTAATGTTCTTGATGGCAGACATTTCCAGAACAATCCAGTTTGATCAGCACCATAAATTTGCTCTGGTTGTAGATTCTCTCTCTCAACAAATTCCTGAAAGTTACCACAAAATTCACTGGCAGCAGTTTCATCTCCTTTTAATTTTGTTCCTTTCCCAGCAGCTTTTGGAATACCATGGCGCTGCTTAAATCGAGTTAGCCAGCCAGATGATGCATTAAAATCACCTTCCATCCCCAGAGCATCAAAAAAGAACTTGGCTTGTTTTGCACAAATAGTCCCAGACACTGGAATTCCATCTGTTTTCTGTTGGTTAAACCATTCTATCATAACTCTATCAAGTTCCTCATATGTTGATGACTTCATAGATTTACGTTTGGATACCCCACTTGTAGGATCAGAATTATTTGCATAGTTTATAATCCTTTCTTTGTTCTTTTTAATATCACGAACTGTGGATTCACCAATTCCGTACACCACAGAAAGTTTTTTGAAAGAGATGCCTTCTTCAAGTTTCTTAATGATGTCAAGCTTGTCCTTAATTGTCAATACCACACGTTTACGCTTTCCTAACATTTTAAGTGCCTAATATTTCCTGTGATTACTGGAACAAGATAATTAACAACTCAGATTTGAATACAAAAAGATTAGAAAATGGAGCATTAAGATTCCTCCACTGCCCCAAGGACCTCCTGTGATGGCCAATTTTCCAACAAGGTCTTCAGGAGTCTCTTCACTTGCATTTTAAAACTTACAAAGTTCCTACAGCAAGGAAAAATTCCAATTAATCCTGTTTTCTACCCTCCTCTTTTCTTAGTTTAAGGTCTTTTAATGAACTACAGTCTTACCAGAGGTTAATGCTGAACTACCAAAGTCTCTAAAACAGTCCTCTTGCAGGCTCAATAGTTGTCATCGTTAAAGGAAAAGTTCTTTCCTAAAGCCACTAAGACTCAGGTTGCAGTTTTTTGGGTAAATGTGCAAGAAAACCAAGTCAAGACACGACTTGCAAACTTGACATACAAGAAAATATAATGGGAAAACTCTTTCCCTATGTTGTCTTTGTCAGGCAATTGACTATGGAATGCTGTCTCTTCTAGGCAAGGACTGCTATAAGTTACAAAGTGAGTGCTTGCGAAAATCACAGCAAGTTAAGGCGAGCTGGACAGAAGTGGGCAGTGCAAATGAGATGAAAGTGAACAAGCAGAAAACTCTGTACTTTTACGCAACACAAACTTACACCTAATGTACTCTGCTACTGGAAATGGGAACGGAACGGTGGGCAAGAGATGACGTCACGTGGTTCAAAAAAGCATCAAAAAACTTGATGGGTAGAAATCTCGACCCAAGGTAGGGATTATGGGGTGGAAAGCTCAGTGAAGCTGTTACGATAGTCCTGGTGAGAGATGATCCTCCAAGGGCCAACAGAAGTAGTTCCTGCGGGGGCTGTATAGGTACTCGGAGCCTCTGAAACCTACAGGAAAATACCAAAAACATTTTCTTTTCAGTATCAGGGTCTGCGGCATTACTACACCTGCCCTACAACTATGTTGAGAAAATTAACGCCTCCTAGCAATGTGATGGCTAAATACAACAAATAATGCTTTTTAGGCATTATCTGGGGTGACCGAGAGGGACCTGCATAGCCTACCTCCTGAAATTAAGAGGTCAGAGAGAAGCCGTGTTAGTCAGGGCCTCTCCCCGCCGCGTGAGCTCCGGAGCGCGGGACGCCTTTCCTCCCGCGGAGGGAGCCCGGATTCTGCCTGGACACGGGCGACCAAGATGTCACCCTCGCAGCCAGCCAGGCAGCGAGCAGCTGCTAGGCGCAAAGGACGTCAGTTCGCCGGCAGCGGGCATCGCTCTTCGCCTGCCTGCACCGCGGCCAGATCGCAGAGAGCAAATGGAGTCTCCCGAGGGAGGCTGACACTGGTGCCGCGGCGACTGCAGCGAGGGGCGAGCGTCGCTGCCGGAGCCGGAAGGCGGGGGATTAGGGAGCACGCGCGCGCCCCCGCAGGAACGTGTGTCGGCAAGGGGTGGGGCCTGCGCGGGCGAGTGCGCGCGGCCCGGGGCGGGGACTCCGCGAGCGGGCGGGAGGGGGCGGGACACGGCCGCCGCGAGTTCTCCGGACGCCGCGTGGGTTCGGCTAATGGCCGGGTCGTTTCGGGTTGCGGGCAGCTTCGTTGGCCAGCAGGGGGCGGTACAAGCTCGCCCTGTCTTGGCGCTTCTCCCAGGGATCGGGTTCTGCGGGCGAGTCATCCAGCTCCCGCTGCGGGAATAAAATTCGCACCCTTTCTGGATCAGTAAGAAAGCAACACTAAGTCGGGCGTCTGGAGCGGGCTGCGAAAGGGGCAGGGCGAGCGCACGTGGAGCGTGTTTACAAACAGCCGCCGTTGCCGCCCCGAGGAGGGAGAGCCAATACCTGCGCCTCCCTGCGCCCTCTCTTGGGAGCCGCGCGCCCACCCATCCCTCTGGCTGTCCGCCTGGACTGGACCAGAAGGAGCCAAAATCATGAGGAACGGTAAGGAGCGAGCGGACGCGGCTGCTGGTGGAGGGCAGGTCGGTTGGCTCCCGGTGGATACAGGATTAGGAATAGGAGTTGGGGCTTTTACTCTGCAACACCCAACCAAACAAGCCAGGGTGGATGGGGTGCGGCGTTCCAGCAGTTGTCGCGTGTCCTCTCCCTGGTGCTGATGCTCAAAAGATGTAAGCCACTCTCCGTAAAGAGAGACCCTTAGAACTGGAAGGGCCCCAGACACACATTAACCTGTGGAACGCGTGAATTTGCTGTAGCCCCTTTACGCCCACTAATTCTCGGTTGTAACCAGGGAATATAATTTTTTTATTTTATTGAGGAGTTGTGTTGTTGTACAATCACAAATGCATATGTAGTAACAATATAATATGCCCCTGATTCTGATCCTAATCCAGATCCATTTCATGTCCCCCTCTCTAACCCCTGTATTCTAGCATAAATTGGAATTGGCCACAATTAGCACCCTGTGTGTGTGTGTGTGTGTGTATGCGCGCGCGCGCGCATTTTGAGAAAGACTGTTTTTGGTGATGCGTACAGCGCCTTCTGGACCTTCATCCTGCAGCACCTGTTTACGCGCTTGCCCCTGCTACCCCTTCCCCATAATACTTTGAAAAGTGGAAGAGTCTTTGGTAGTTACATTTCTTTTTAACATCTGAGCATAAGTATTTAACCTTTGCCTTAACACAAAGTAACATAGTATCTCATTATGTATTTGATAACGCAGCATTGTTGCTAGAATTTCCGAACTCAGAAAGAAATCCAACTGAGCATTCATATTGCAGAAAAGAGATGTTGATTCCAAGCCTTTTATTTGACTCCCACGCCAAAACTGCGCAATTGCGTTCTTCAGAATCGCAGCCTTCCACTATCTGGAGCGATAGAAATTCCCTTATCTTCTATTTAGGATGTGAGGCTGTAAGGGGCTTTTGACAAAAACCTGCTTTTTTCCGAAGATAAAC
>PVKS010016052.1:0-44681 GCA_004027875.1 Aplodontia rufa
AACTTTCTCATTGTCCAGGGTCTAGTCCCCACCTCCACAGATGAGTGGAGACAATCGACCCTTAGATCTCTGGGTTAAGCTGATTTTACTCATCATGATCTCTTCCATAGCCATCCATTTACCTTCGAAGGCTGCAATATCATTGTTTCTAATTGCTGTGTAATATTCCATGGTATAAATGTACCACAGTTTTTGGATCTTCTTAACGGCTGAGGAAAACTCCATTGTGTACATATAACATTTCCCTATTCATTTGTCTAGTGACAGGCACCTAGGCTAGTTTCATAACTAAGCCACTGTGAATTGCACTACAGCATACTGATTTCAGTTCATTTGGATAAATATCAAGGAGTGGGATAGCTGGGACATATGGTGGAGTCTCCACATTGCTTTCCAGAATGCTGCTCAGCTATTAGAAAGAACAGTATCATGGCATTTGCAGCCAAATGGATGGAGATGGAAAAAACTATGCTGAGTGAAATATCCCAAACTCAGAGACTCAAGGGCCGATTGTTTCCTCTCATTTGTGGAAGCTAGAATACAACCAGAAACAGTATGTTAGATGGCTAAGCTAATAATAATCTCAAAATATATGAATTTTTACACAAACATGGGGAACCTTGCCTAGGATACCTGGAGACATAGGGAGGGAGGAGTGATTAGGAAGGATATCTAGGAGACTGGAGGGAGGGAGTATGGGGGAATCATCTCAGAAGGAGTTCTCTGACCTCCACGAGAAGTCCATCTAACACAAGGGTTCTTTTAGGGGAAACATAGAACCATGGGGAACCCAAGGGGGGCAACCATGACATGGTGTCAGTCTTGGCTAACTATGTAAATATACATTTGTTCTTGATTGTTTGATAATGATTCCCCCTCAATTGTAAGTCCATATTCAACTAATAAAAAATTAATAATTACATATTTCATTTTCCACAATGAAGACATAAAATTAATTTTTAATTTCTTTTGACTGAAAAATCTTGTATTAACAATAATCAGAAAGGGCTGGAGCAGTGGCTCAGCTATTAAAGCACTTGCCTGACTTGTGCAAGGACCTAGGTTTGAACTCCAGCACCACATATACAACTGAATGTTGGAGAAACAAAGGCCAGATGAAAAAACTATAAATAAAAGTGATCCTTTTCCTCCCTCCCTCTCTCTGTCTTTCTTCAAGAAATAATAATCAGAAAATTTTCATCTGAATCAAATTTTTGCTATAATTGTTAGTAGCAAATAACTGACCAAAATTACATGACTATTAATTTCAATTATACGAAATTGCCAACATTCACCTGTTTTGACTTACAAAATGTTAATTTCTTTTTTAATTTTAAAAACATTTAATAGTAGTTTCCCCTAAAATAAATTTTACTATTTTCTTCATAGTCACATCATTATGCATAAATTGTTTGCAGAATTCTGCAAAGTCTTATAATGTATATTATGAGCAGTAGAAGATAATCATCCATTGATCTGGTCACTCATATCCAACTTCACAGTCTCTATAAAATATAAATTGGTAATTTTGTGTGGCAATACATCATATTTTTTTAAAATAATTATCAAACCTACATATAGTCATCCCATCATCTCCAAGAGGAGTTGGTTCCAGGATCCCCATGAATGATAGAATCTGCAGATGTGGAGGTCCTTTATATAAAATGGTATAGTATTTGCTTATAACCTATGCAGACCCTCCAATATACTTTAAATTATCCCTAGATTACTTATAATACCTACATTGTACCTACACATCACTTCATTTACATGATTTCAGTGTAATATTTGGCACACAGCAAATTCAAGTTTTGTTTTTTGGAACTTTCTGGAATTTTTAAAAATATTTTTAATGCACAATTCATCGAATCCATGGCTGTAGAAACCACAGATTAAAAACGATGACAACAGGAAATGTTATGTAAAGGCATCTAATGGAACATTGCTTTCTTATTTTACTTTGTTCATGTATCTAGAAGTGAGTATTGCTTATTACTAGAATAAATCTAACTACTAATGTTTGGTTTTTATTTGTTACATGGGAGATAGCATACTGCATAAGGAGGCATCTTGAAGGCAAGATGAGCTTAGAGAAGAAATATATGCAAATTAAGAATCTGGAAACCTATTCTCTTAAAATAATGTGTACTATTTGAGAGATTTTTAGCACCAGCAAGAATACCTGTGTATGCATTCTCTAAGGTGAAAAATTGAAGATTCCTTCCTTGATTATGTAGCTCAACAGGTCTACTACCGTGAATAAGATTTCTTGGTTTTAGTTTGGAGAATCATGTTATTTAGAGGTTAATAGTATAATATTTGGGTCCAGATATACATTACTTAATTACAGATTTTGCTCTTAATCAGTTTAAAGTTTCTATGCCTCAGTTTTTTAATTTATAAAACTAGTAATAATAAATTATTTTATGAGATTAGTGTAAGATTTAAATAGGATAATGCAAGAAAGTCCCTGGTTCAAAGTAAATGCTCTGTAAATATTACCTATCGTGACAATGATGATATCAATAATAATGAGAAATACTACTAACTTTTGGGAAATTATTAAGTATTTGCTCCCTTTTTCAGCCTTTTTCAGTTACTAGGGCACAACAGTAATAGTAACTAAAGAGCATGCTCATAAGTCTATGAAAATAATCCTTTTTGTTCTTCTGGAAACAGATGAGCAATACCAACTGGACCCATGTGTCCCATTTTGTTCTCTTGGGTATTTCTACCCACCCAGAAGAACAGATCCCACTCTTCCTGCTTTTTCTACTCATGTACACAATCAACATTTCTGGAAATTTTGCCATCATCACATTGATCATCTCTACTCCTCGCCTCCACACCCCAATGTACATCTTCCTCAGTAACTTGGCCTTGGCAGACATATGCTTCACCTCTACCACAGTCCCCAAGATGCTGCAGAATATTTTCTCCCCTACAAAGGCCATTTCCTACATTGGCTGCTTAGCACAGACTTATTTCTTCATTTGCTTTGCAGCCTTGGAAAACTTCCTCTTGGCTGTGATGGCTTATGACAGGTATATTGCCATCTGCCACCCCCTCCGCTACCCCACAATCCTGACTGGAAGGCTGTGTGCACAGATGGTGGCTGTGTGCCATGTCCTCTCCTACCTTCATGCCCTGCTGCACTCCTTTCTCATGGGCCGATTGGCCTTCTGTGCAGATAACAGGATACCCCACTTCTTCTGTGACCTCTACCCTCTGATGAAGATCTCCTGCACCAGCACCCACCTCAACACCCTGATGATTCATACAGAAGGTGTGATCATCATCATTGGAGCTCTGGCCTTCATCATTGCCTCCTATGCCTACATCATCTCAGCAGTCCTCCAGATCCCCTCAGCCACTGGCAAGTGGAGATCCTTTTCTACCTGTGGCTCCCACCTCTCTGTGGTGGCCATATTCTATGGAACCCTCACATGGGTCTACTTCCGTCCCCTTTCCAGCTATTCAGTGACCAGGGGTCGCATTGTAACAGTCATGTACACAGTGGTGACTCCCATGCTGAACCCCTTCATCTACAGTCTGAGGAATGGGGATGTCAAAGGGGTTTTCAGGAAGTGGATGAACAGAATGTAGACTTCTTTCTTTAGATAAAACCCTAAAGCACAGTTCTGAGTTTCAACTATGAATCTGGAAAAAAATTCCATCCCTCAGATCTGCTTCTTTATAATGTCTCAGAAATATCTTAAACCCATATTATGGATTTTCTCATCAAATATTGTCCTAAGATGTCTCATAAGTCCAAAGCACATAAAAACAAAAGAAAATACTATATAATTGATATAAAATACTAGCATAGCATTAACTATAATTGAGGGTGTTCTATGGGCCTAGAGTTAATCAATAGTTGTAATTCTCAGGATTTTTAAATATGGTCAACAGAAATCAATTCAGGCTGATTCATTGGAGAAAATGAGTTTCTCAGTAGGTGATATGGAGATCACAAATAATCAAGGATGAGGAACCAGACTAAAAAAATGGACAAGAATAGGAAAAATCATATGCTCAAAACCACAGTCAAAATCATATCCTAGAACTCGTCTAATGAGGATATTGCTCTAGGCTCCAATAAACTCTGTTCACCCAGCTTGTACCCCTGCTAGCACAGCAGTACTCACAGATAATAGCCCTCAGAGACCTGGAAATTGGATATTACCACCTCCAAAAACACCTGCCACATGTTTTTTTCGCCACTACTCTACATTCAAAATAATATTGTGCAACTGATTGACCAAGAATAGGTCATTTGCCCATGTTACAGATGCCAGAGAAAATGGAAAAATAATATTAGTGTTGACATTTAATATAAGTTTCTGTAGGACTGGTTGAAGTGGGTTAACTACTTCAATATGGGAAGAGGGACATAATGAAAGTGTCCACTCTATGGGGTCAAATGCTATCAGTGCCCTAGAATTAAGCACTGCCACAGCTCTCCAACCTGCATTTTCTTAACCTTCTTTAGCTGCACAATTCAGGGATGACTAAAAGGCCCACTGTTTAAGCAGATGCCTTGTCTCTTCTGCAGTTGATATGTGGAACTTGTCTAATACTGGATGTTTACCGACCAGTCAATCCTGGGCCTGGGTAACAGGTTCCAGAGTCAACTATCCTCAGTATAGGACCAAAAGGAGAATGTGAGGGTCTCCCAAGGTGTGGACAGGATAGACTCATGGTGGCTGATTTAGTTCATCTCTTCAGATAAAATTTTTCAACAGGATACAAATAGCTATGACATGGAGTTAGAAAGAGCGAAAATTGTGGTGATCTTGTGTAATGTTCTAGGAAAAAATGATCTTTTGTAACTTGACTATGTATTAATCAAAATTTATTTCACTGGAGTGGATTTGAGAAGCTATATTTCCTGTCTTTGGCTGTACAAGCTTAATGAATTCTTCCAAGGTGAAGGGGATCCTGCACTTCTAAGATGATAACAACAAAGAAATCATGCCACAATTTGATTACTTAACTCTGGTTCCTCATATTTTCCAGAAAATATCTTACATATTCAATATTTTTTTCTGCTGGACTCTCCTGTTTCCTCTTACTTCATATTTCCACCTGAAGGTGGCAGCTCTGTTACTGATCCCCTTTATTCTTTACTATCTGATTAGCCTCAATTCTTAGCCTTTTCTAAGAATTCTCCTTCTTCCATTAAAGAACTGTCAAAACACGGAGAAATGAACAGAAGAGTGAATGAACACAGTAGTCACCCACCCCACCCATAATTTTGCTTTACACGGTCTCAGTTATCCACATTAACTGCTCTCTGAAAATATTAAATGGAAAATTCTAGAAATAAATAATTCATGTTTTAAATTGCACGTTGCTTTTAGAAGGATGATGGAATTTCTCACCGTCCCCCTCTATCTTGCTGAGGACATGAATCATCACTTTTTTCAGCATACCTATCATGCATATGCTACATTCCCTTCAGTTGTTTGGTATCCCTCTTGATTATCAAATTGAAAAAAACATAATATATATGTATGGGTTGGCATCACACATGGTTCCAGGCATCCTCTAGGGCTGGGAACACAGTGTCTACAATTAAGAGTGGATGACTATACAACATTTTTAAGATCATTGAACAAATGTTACAAAAAACACATACATATTTTATATTCAATACACTATTATTCATGAC
This sequence comes from Aplodontia rufa, assembly GCA_004027875.1. NCBI lineage: Eukaryota > Metazoa > Chordata > Mammalia > Rodentia > Aplodontiidae > Aplodontia > Aplodontia rufa. The sequence goes on from PVKS010016052.1 coordinate 5,675, forward strand.
AATGAAAATTATAAATAATCCAGGCAGGAAAGACGGCAGAGTCGAAGAAGGGTGTAATTTCCAGTTGCTCTGTGGATTCAGATTGAAGCAGCAGGAATATTGCCTCCAAGCAGGGTGAGTGGCAGAAAGAACACACCAAAATTCAATATCAGAATCACAGAGACACAGAAATTCAAGTGCTTTGAACATGTGAGATATAAGCCTAATGGTCCATTTTCACAATGTAGCCTTTAAAATCAAGCATGCTATCATTAGGTTCATGGACAGGGAGTTTTTTTTTTAATTCAGATGTATTTGGTTAAAGCATTACATAAAGCACATGACTTACTAGTAAATGCCAACATAGAATTCCATCTGGGAATAGAATATCTACATACCATAATAACTGGGTCCTGTTGAATTATTATCTGCTATAAAACATAATCCTTTTTTAGAGATATTGTGGGAAGGGGAAGGGAGGGATAAGGGTGGGTAACTGGGGGGGGGCATTCCTGGGGGTAATTGTAATATCCAGAATCTATACACATTTTATATTATTTTGTTAAAAACATGTATGGTTGTTCAAAAATTTTTAAAAAATTTTAAAAAAGAATTATTATCAGCTAATATACCATTGTAACCCTTGATGGCATCTAGCTGAGTTTCTAAACCCGTATTAGTTATATCGAGTGCATGTTTAACACTCATAGGAGACAATTGACTTTTATTTTCCAAGTCATAAACCTAACTCTGGATAAACTTTTTTTGACACTCTTTTTAAAAAACTTTGTTTGTCAGTTTTGTTGTTTGGTTGATCTTGATTAATGCCTAGGAACATGTATCCAAAGTCAAACACCATGCACAATAAATTTTCTACCTTATAAATCCTTTGCATTACCTGTTCATCCTTCCCCTTCCCCTACACCAAACCCTCAGTAACAACTGATCCTGCTATTAACTCTATAGTTTTGCGTTTTCTAGGATGCCACTTAGATAAAATCATATACTGTGTAGCTTTTCAGACTGGATTATTAGTGTAACTATTTTGCAGAAGAACTTAGCAGTGATAGATTAATAGGGTATACACATGCCATACATTCTAGTGTTTCTTCTGTTTGTAAAATTTACAGAATCTGATGAACACACTGGATGCACATGCACTAGAATGCTTGTAGCATTCTTCATAATAGCAGAATGCTATAAGCAAGAAAAAATTGCCATGGCAAAAGAGTGGAGAGGTTTGTTGTAGCTTCACATTGGAAGATGAAAATATATAAATGAATTTCCCAAAAAGAAGACAACAAAAGCTAAATGCAGCAGAATACATGTATATGTATATAATTTATGTGCACATGGAGACCAGACAAAATTTATGGATCACTGCAGAAGTGTTAAAACTCTAATGAGAAGTGAGTGAAAACTGAAAACACTGAAGCAACTAAGTAACTCCAGGAGGAAAGAAGATACGGTTGAGGAGAGACTGAAGGGGCCTCAATGGTATTGTTAGTTTTTTATTGTTTAAGACAAAATATTGTTAAGTGAATATTTCTGTTAAGAACTATTTAAAATGTAATCACATCTATCATATGAAGAACACATAAATGCACACATCACAACATTGTGAAAACCCAGATATACAGTTAAAGTATATATTTTATGTATGTTATTCCTTTGTGTGCTATTTCAATATTTTCTTAAAATTTCTAGTAAAATGTTTACAATAGTGCTTGGGTTTGAAAAACGCTCAAATGTCTGATAGGTCTCAGGATTTAACTTCTCACACACAGTATGAATATATGTCAACTAAATATAGGTTAGTTACTAAACACCTTAAATGTGGGTTTCCTCCTTTATACCAAATGCTAGAGTTAAAGGAAGACAGAAACATCCATCAAAGTAATAAGCTCATAACAATGAAGTTAAGTAACTCTTCCTGAAGCAGAGGTAGCTTCTCAAGAGCTAAAGATGAAACTTGGCCATTTCTAATGGAAACAGAACACTGCATTTGTATAGTTAGGCCAGGCATTAATTTTTCTTATTTTAAAGTAAAATACAGTTGGATTAAACTAAAATGACACCTGTTTGAAATCGCTGCAAGTTGCCTACACTTCCCGACTTCCTGCCAGTCATTCTTCAGGCCTCAGCCAGATAGCCTGAACCCCCTTTCTGGAATGGGCCCATCTCCCACAGTCACCATCCTTCAAGAATCCTTACTCTCACTACCGCACCTCACACCCACAGGTCCTCCTTCGGGTCTGAAGGACTCCAGTCAACGTTCTGTTCACACTTGTGTCTGTGCCCATTCTATCTGGACAATTGAGCTGGCCTTTTATAGAAAGTCACCTACTTCAAATAGTGACAAGGACCACTCCCTTTGAAAAACAAAAGTGTGTACCTAGTTATCATTACTCTAAGAACAAGAGTAAAATAATTTTTGGCAATTCTTAAGAAACAGCCAACAGTATTATGTTATTCCTCTCTTGGATATTTTTCCAGGGGATTTAGAATCAGCACACTACAGTGACACAGTGAAATCAATGTTCATAGCAGCTCAATTTACAGTAGCTAAATTATGGAAACAACACAAATGTCCCTCACTGGATGAATGGATCCAAAAACTGTGGTACATATATACCATGGAGTTTTACTCAGCAATTAAAAACAATGATATTGCAGCCTTTGAAGATAAATGGATGGCTATGGAAGAAATTATGCTGAGTGAAATCAGCATAACCCAGAGAACCAAGGGTTGAATGTCTTCACTCATCTGTGGAGGCTGGAGCTAGACCCTGGCCATTGAGAAAGGAGGTCTATTATCATGTTTTAAATCTGGATAAGTTGTAATATCATACAACCTAAGGCATTTGTAGAGATGTATTGGGGAGGGGAGAGGGATAAGGGTGGGTAATTGGGGGACTCTTGGGGGTAAATCTAATTTTCAGAATTTATATATATATATATATATGTATTATATTATTTCATTAGAAGCTTCTTTGATTGTTCAACAAATAAATTTCTGAATAAAAATTAAAAAAAAGAAATAGCCAACAGTTGAGAAAAACAAGATGAGGTAGGGAAAATCTGGTCATCAGGTACAAAATTAGTCGAATAAATTCTACTGTTAGTGGAGTACATTTAGTAGAGATAGTAATACTATTACAAAATTATACTCAAAATTATAAGAATGAACCTACCACTAGTAAAGCATTAATCATCTTCAGAAAGGAAAAAAAAAAGCTTTGCTACAACCAAGGTGACAAAGGTAAAAGCCTAGACTACATAATCATTTTGAATGTATTTAGAATGAGGATGCATTATGAAAAGGAACAATTTAGGATAAAGTAGTTAGGCAGGTGTGTTTGTAAAATATTTTCAACATTAATAATTAAGCACAGACAAAAAATAAATCCCCAGTGAAATACAGCTGAATAAAGCATCACGTCAAGATCCACCAAGAAATAGGGCTAGGGACACAGGTCAGTGGCAGAGAGCTTGCCTGGTATGTGGGAGACAGGAGACCTGCATAAAAACTACTTGCTGAAGAAGAGAAATTCAGAAAAGAAATAATACATATGAGGTACTAAGAAAGGCTCATATCCAGTAACTATAAAAACAATGATCATCACACTAAAAATATTCCCCTACTGAGGATATTTTCCAGAGCTCCTTTCATATCCCGATTCCTCAGACTGTAGATGAAGGGATTCAGCATGGGGGTGACCAGACTGTAGAACACAGACACAATGACATCCTTGTCATCAGTGCTATTAGATGAGGGGAAAAAATAGAGTGCAATGATTGCCCCATAGTACAGAGAAACCACAGAGAGGTGGGAGCCACAGGTGGACAAGGCTTTGCAGAGTACCTTGATGGAGGGTCTTCTCAGGACAGTGGCCCCTATGTGGCCATAGGAGACCAGAATGCATATGAATGGCAGAGAAATGACCACTGATCCTACAGTGAGGATAACCAGCTGATTGACAGTGGTGTCTGAGCTGGACAACTTAATCAAGGCAGCAAGCTCACAGAAGAAATGGTGAAGGGTGTTGTCTCTAATGAAAGAGAGACGGGCAAGGAGGAGGGTGTGCACAAGGGCACCAGCAGAGGACAAAATCCAGGACACAACCACTAGCAGGAAACAGAGGCTGTGACTCATGATGGTGGTGTAGTGGAGGGGGTGGCAGATGGCCACATACCTGTCATAAGCCATTGAAGTCAGGAGGAAGCTGTCAATACCCCCAAATAGTAAGAAAAAGAATTCCTGGCAAATGCACCCAACATATGAAATGGATTGAGTCTGCGTCAGCATGTTCATGAGCATCTTTGGAGCTGTGACTGAGGAGAAAGAGATGTCAGTGAAAGCCAAGTGGCTGAGGAAGAAGTACATGGGGGTATGGAGGCGAGAGTCCAGCCTGATGAGCAGGATGATGAGCAGGTTCCCCAGCACTGTGATCAGGTACATGATGAGGAACAGGGTGTAGTACATGCCTTGCTGCTCTGGCTGGATGGGGAGCCCCAAGAGGAAGAACTCAGACACAACACTGTGATTATTGCTCCTCATGCTCTTCATGTTCTCTTTTGCTGGGAATGAGAATGTGAAAGAATGATAAATCATTGTGGCTATTATATCATGAAAATATGGCTTTAAACTGGTCAGTAAGTGCATTTTAACTTTATTACCTCAAGCTTCCCCCCCCCCACTATTAGGCTAGTGTTATTTTGGACAAAGGTCATTATCTGTTCACCTAGAAACCAACAAAACATCTTTTCATGAAACCATGAAGCACACAGATGAGTATGAGATCAGCCCAAGATCAGCTCAAGAACTCATGATGGATATCTGAGGTTGGGGAACAGGTGCAAGGCCAGGTCAGTAACCAGTTAATAGAAAAAACAGCAGATGATTCCTAATAGTTTGTTGGCTTTTCTTAACCTTCTCCACGTCTCTGAAACACACTTTGGCTAATGATTTAATTCCAGGAATCAGAACAATGAAGAGAATCCAGTGGGCAACTTTCAGTCAGTCAAGATTTCAGGATTTGGAGACATGGTAGAAATATCCAAAGAAGCAGGTTGAGGGAGGGATTTAAGGGTATAAATCTATGCCAGTAACAAAGTATCAAGTGGCATACCTTGTCATACACCCATCAGTTCTTCCTTTAAGGATATTCTTTCCCATTAAACGCATTCAATCTTCCAACACTCTTTCTATAGGAATTTCCAAAGAATGTGAAGAAAAAGTAGTCTTCTTTTCCAAATTCTCCCTTTGTGTTCCCATCTTGAAGTAGATCATTTTTTCCCCAAGTCCTCAGAGCACCAGGAAATGCTTAACTTTTCCAGTCATATCCAGGATCTGGCAGAGAACAGGCTCTTTGTAAATGTCTGTCTAATGCAAGAGGTAGTAAAACATTCTCCCTTTTTTGTTCCTAACTAGTTTTTATGCTGAAGATTATTTTTATGCTGAAGAATCTTAACTGATAGGTTTCTTATCATAATTCTGAGATTTTTTTATCCCATGCTTATAAATCCTTTCTTTTTCTTCTTTAAGTCTATTGGCCTTACATTTATTCTTGTGAACAATTACAAATAGGGACTGAGAACATTGATTATCTGTCTGCTAATCAATAAAATCCACGTTCTATACAAAGACTAATTCAATGTGAACATCTTTGTCTTTGAGAGCTAGAGGGGTGACTCAAGTTAGTACTCATCACTCATTTTTGGGATAACTGATGCTTACATTAATGTTCCATCTTAAATGAAATTATTGTTACTATTCCTGCTTTCTTCTTCTCACTACATTAAAAATCCTGTTAATATGATGTTGTTGCCTGAGTAGGACACATTCAGTTCTGCTACTCACTACTGTATGAATAATTATCAGTTTATCACAATAAAAATGGTAACTAATTGTCAGGTTATTTCTAATATTTTGCTATTTTTACCAGTATTGTAATAAATAATTGTTCATATGTAATTTTGAACATTAGGATACATATCCTATATTAATGGGATAAATTCCTACAAAAGTGTAAGGAATGTAGAACCATAATTTTGGAAGACATGATGCTGATTCTTATGTGTACTTAAAAAGGAGTCTTTAATAGAAGAACGTGTCACATGAAGAATATAAACATAAGCACTCTAGCTAAGTATTTGTAGATGACTGGGCTAGAGGGCTTGATGAATAGAGAAAACTCAAGACCATGGTCATTCTGGGAAAGATATAGAGTGGAAAATTATGGAGAATCAGGAACTATAAGGCCTTTTCTGCTATAATAGAAAATTTCAACCCTATTCCAGAGTAAAAACACACTCTAGAAAAGATTTAAGTAAAGAAGAGATGAAAAGCTTTAAATAGCTTCCTGTATAGTGAGTAGAGAGCAGATTATAGCAAGATAAGAATATCAACAGAAATAAAAATAAGAATTACAGCAGTTGAGATATAAAATTATGTCTGTTTACACCTGGATGGAGGCTGTGGAGATGAATAAAATTACAGAGATTTGGGGCTAGAGTCGTGGCTCAGCAGTTACAGCACTTGCCTGGCATGCATAAGGATCCAGGTTTGAACCTCAGCACCATGTACACAACAAAGTGTTGGAGCATGAAAGCCACATGAAAAACTAAAATAAAAAAATGAGGGCTGGAGCGGTGGCTCAGCGGTTTCGGCGCTTGCCTGGCAAGCACGAGGACCCAGGTTCAAACCCCAGCACCACGTACACAACTGAGTGTTGGAGCAACTAAGGCCATGTGAAAAACTAAATAAAGTTGTTTCGCTCTTTCTCTGTCTCTCTCACTGTCCCTCTCTCTAAAAAAAAAAAAAAAAAAAATGATTCTCTCTTTCTCTCTTAAAAAATAAAAAAGGAAAAAGGACCCCAGTTCAAACCCTAGCACCACATACACAACTAAGTGGTTAGAAAATAAAAAAAACCCAGATGAAAAAAATAAACAGAAATTTATTCTGTCTTTCTCTTCTCTCTCTCTCTCTCTCTCTCTCCCTCTCTCTTTAAAAAATTTTTACAGAGATTTGGACTAAAACGTAAAAGATCACAACATCTAATGAAGGGATAATTTTTTCCAATATACTCTCAAAAATGAGATATAAGATCAGTTTAAGATAAATAACTCTACTTGGAGATTTGGTTTTGTCCTACCCTCTCAAAATTTACATAGGTACTTAGTTGGAGATGAGTACTCTATACAGAACCATCTCTCAGGCTCTGGTATGAGAAGGTATAGAGTCAAGGATCAGAAGTGCACACACACACATCACAGAAACATAAACAATAATACCCCTGAATGTAAACTCTATTCCTGCTCTGACTTGGTTTCTTAGATGATGAGTACAGACACCTTCAGCTACAAGCCATGGGGAGGTCCTTCCATCTCTCTCTAGAAGGCACAGAATTCAGTGAGACAGGTGGAGTCTCTACAGAGTTCAAAGCTTCATAGCAACAGGTAGATGAGTTACCAGTTTAGGATCAAACAAGACCTATGTATGCAGACACACCTGTGCACAGCTTCTGAGATATCAGTCTTATTAATAATATTACAAATATTAGACCTCCTCCATCTCCAAATTAGAGAAAAATACTGATATAATTGCTTTATTACTTTCTCTCCTCTCAGGAGAAGAACTAGATATTGAAGTAGGCCCAAGAGATTTACTCTTGGAGGAATAAAGACAATAAGACATCCATTAAGAACCTGATGATTCATGATGTTTTCTGGCTTCTCAGTTTACCTGGGGGAAAGTGTGACTTAGAGTCCATCACAAAACAGGGTGAAGATTAAATGTTACAACCCAAGTGTCCTGGGGATGAAACCTATGCTATTTTTAAAGCACCAGAAACCCTTTAATACCTTCATTCTATGATGAAAAGAGTGATGAAGAATGGACCCTGAATAAAGGAATAGAGCTTCTATAAATCTATATTTTGCCAGAAAACAATGGTGTCAACTTTCCATTGGTGCAAAACTCTTAAAACAGCATAAACTACCGTTCAATATATGCTTTCTACCAATCCTCTTACAAAATTGACCTCAAATCCATTTAGTACATTTCCAAGTCCATTTCCTCCTGGTAGAAAATAAATAGGATCTGCTATTTTTCAAGGAAAGAAACTGTGAATGTTTATAAATATTACTATTTGGTTCAGTTTATATTGAATTGAACCTGCCATGGAACTGGTATTTGAGTGAAGAAATCCTATATGATATTAAGATTTCAGGAATGGTTTCTGGGTCCTATAGATCATGGTTGACAATTTGTTTCCGTGATAATAAGCTTCAACTGACCTGCCTATTTACCTGGAATTGAAATGTTGACAAATTTTCCTACTCAAACCAATGAACATCATTGCATCTTGCTCTTTTCTTACATATGTAAAGGTAAAAGGAAAATCTATGACTGCAAGATTTCTTCTATGATTAAACAATATGGGATAAAGTATCTCCTCAAACTAATAAATGACATTACTATTTTCCCATGTACCAGATATCATATCCTGAAAGAGCTTCTTCTTCCACATCAAGTCTCTTCCATCCTTCTAAGTCCTATCCAGAAGTTTTCCCTTACAGTAAACTAAAATTTAATAGTGAAATATACTTGCATATGAAGACACAAGAACTGGGAAAATAGGCAAATAGAATCATCAAGGATTTCAAGTAAAGTAGTAACCTCATAAGCATTACCAACTTCAATAAAAATCATGGGCAGGCAAATTAAAGCTTCAGTAAGTTTCCATTGTATATCAAGAGACTGGATTAATTATGTTTGGGGTTGTTCTTTGCTGAAAAGTTTGTATATTACTTGGTAGTTTTAACAAAATTTTGGTAAAGAAATATCTCATTATGATTTACTGTTGCAAATATAGATTGACATGCACCATTCCAATGTGAGATTTACACCACACACATAACTTGTCCACATACAACTGGAGACAATAGCAGGGATTATAGAAACAGTGCTCATAATAACAGAAGTAATGAAAAAAGTTCATTATTAAGTTGTGATTTTTTTCAGAAGGAATACTATAGAACAATTATTTGCCATGTCATAGATGAATTAAAGAAATGCAATGATTGAAGAGAAAAGCTAGGCTACAACAATATAACAAATAAAAAAATAGATTTATATACGTATGCTTTTTTATGGACTCAACAATTCTGCCTAGTCTACAGATTTACATGTTGAAGCCCTAACTCCTTGTATTTGATGAAAGATTCTCTAATGGAGCTATTAATGTTGAATGAAATTATATAGATAGGGAAACCCAGAAAATGGCAGACTAGAGGCATTCAGGAAACTCACTCCCTGAGATTAAGTCAACAGTTGTGTGGCTGCATGATAAGGTAAGAGGACTGTGAAAATCCCTGGATTGCAATGCAGAGAGTCAGTGATCAGGCAAAACCCTATCACATTGGTTTTTAGAATAACAAAAACATTAAATTTAATGTTTAAAAATGCTTAATAAAAATATTATTAAAAGAGAAATGTAGACTCCGCTGTTGGAAAAAGTGCAATTGGAGCAGAAAGGAGGTCTGCATCATGCATATTGAGCCTGCATGAGAGAAGAAATACCACATACTTCCCTGCACATTCAGTGGTAGCTGGGAAGCCTTTAAAATGGGCTTCATTGTCTAGGCCGTCTCTGAAAATCTTCAGAAACCTCTGCATTTTGTGTGTGTGTGTGTGTGTGTGTGTGTGTGCGTGTGTCTTTAAAATTCAATGACCATTTTCTCTTTTCTTTTCACTAAGTCAGTGAGTGCGTCCTCTGGAGAGGCCTTCACTGCCCAGGAGTGAGAATGTAGCAGGAACCCATTGGGAATTCTAGGCAGCAGGAGGTGTGCCTTCCAGCTGTAGGTCTGTAAAGCAGAGTATGTACCCTTTTGAAATTGATGCTCTGAGCTTTGGGACCAAGAGCAAGACAGACTGGATATGGATACAGGAAGGCTCTAGGTACAGGAGTGCACCAACTGGGTCTAGTGGCACATGCACTGTCCACAGCACCCTGCTCTAGGCCAGAACCCACAGACCAGCTGCCTCCACATGTTCAGAGACCTTTGGAGGATTTTCTGCTCCAAATTAGACAATAGTCACCTCCTGCCACTCACCCAAGTATGTGACCTAAGCTTATTGGGAGGTGGATGCAGTGCGATTAAATCAGTCCAGAGACTGTTAGTGAGATGTTTGGCTAGTGGCTCCATGCCTCTGTACCAGGTACAAAAAGCAGTGCTACTGGGGGTGAACTTAGCTCTTTAGCAGACATTGGTGGTCAAGGAGGGGCAGAGTTCAGCATTTAAATCACCTGATCAATTTGTCTTGTTTGGGTTGGAACTGAGGAGGAATAAATAAAACTTGAATTTTGCCCCAGAAACCTTCCCATTGCTAGTGGGTTGTAAATTGAAGCCCTGGAAAGGAATGCCTCCATTTCAATTACATCAGCAAGGAGAAACCATAATCTTTTCTTTCTTCATATTTGTATCCACTTTTTGTTTTCTAAGTTGTTTCATTTTATTTCCCTTCAATATTTCATATTTCTTTTTAATTTATGTGTTTTTCAATTAAGTGGATTTTCTCAAGCTTTCTTCTTTTCTGTTTTTTATTCCATTCTTTTTTCTATCTCCTCAGTTTTCCTTCTGGCCCTTTTCCCTATCACCTTTTTCCTTTTCCTTCTGTATGTTTTAACATTGAGTATGTATCATTAATGACTACATTTTGAGATTATTCAGTATTATTCACTCTCTTTTCTCTTTGCTAGTGTAGTTGTGGAGATTATATTTATTTAGTATGGTATTATATGGTGGCATATGGTTTGCTCTTAAGATACTGCCCTTATTAGTGACTATTCTGTCCTCTTAATGCAATGTGAGTGACTGAAACAAGCACTTAGATCAGGTTGCTTGGATGCTAAGCTATACCCTTAGCACAGGGCACATTATAAAAAGATAACTGATTATCCAAAAGACCCTCACAAAAAATGTGGAAGAAAAATACATCCCAACAGATATGCAAACCTCAAAATAGAATCATAAGATACCTGAGAAAAAAGCCAATGAGATGTCCCCAAATATCCATAACCCCCCAACAGCTGAATGCATAGATATAGTTATGGTTTGAATATGAGATTTCCCCCAAAAGCTCATGTGTGACAATTTAGGAAGACTGAGGTGAAATTATTTGTTTATAAGAGCCTTAATCCAATCTTTGAGTTGAACCCTGACAGGGATTCACTGGCAGCAATAGGCTCCAATATTCCCTAGTATTTTATTTATCTAAACTCTAGCATGATTATCTCTCAAGCTCTTTCTACCACTTTCTAAAACAACCACCTCTTACCACCCTTAGCTGAAGTCTCCTCAAGTATATGTCATCTTGCACCAAATCCACTAGCCCACCTACATCCAAGTACATATATTCCAACTTCCTTTTTCTTACATGGCAGAGGTGGCTCCGCTCGAAGATAAAATCATGACCTCAACAGATGCACAAAACCTTTCAAGGACTTTATTCTTGCAACTAATTGCATTCTCTCTCAATTTATTAATGTTTCATTCTTTACTGGATCAGTTTTGTCAGCAAAGAAACGTGTTCAATGTCGCTATTCTCAGCTCTTTCAGAGAACTGAGAAGCTCTGTTTGACTCCATGTCCTCTTTAGGTTACACAGAGCTCTTTGTCTAGTCTCCTTCTCAGGAAAAAATATATATATTAAAAAGTGTCTATAATCACAAACACTACTTTGCCCCTTACAAATTGTATAAAATGACCTAATTGGAATTATTCCCCTAGCATTTAACTACTTTTATCAAAGTTTATACCAATCTATATCTTGCCATATCTAATAATTTTCTGTTCTCATTAGTGACCTCTCAACCACACTTAAGATGCATTCTTTTCTAAGATTCTCACAATTTCCTGATTCTTTCCTTCTAAAAGCCACTTATCAATTATTTCTTGCTTTCTCCCAGAACTTTAAACGTTATACTGCTCAGCCAAGCACGTAGCTTCAAATATCAACTACGTTTTGTTGCCTCTGGTATTTCTACCCCTGGACAGGACCTCCAGCCAACTTCAGGAAATATGCTTTCAAGGGCTTGGAGCTTTCCTGGCATTTGTGTGGACCCAGATTCAAACCCCAGCACCATACATACAACTAAGTGTCACAGAAACAAAAAACAGATAAAAAATAAATAAATAAAATTGACTCTCTGTTTCTCTCTCTATCTCTCTCTGTCTCTCTTTCTCTCTCTCTCTCTCTCTCTCTCTCTCTCTCTCTCTTAAAAAAAGAATTATACATTCCACTCCCTATGAAATATCTCCACTTGAATATATATTCATTTCACAAATTTAACAGGACCGTACATACTGATCTTGCCAATTCCTTAACCAAATATGGTGCTCTCTACCTTCCTCAGTCTTCCTTGTATAAATAAAATGACATAATGATTTCATCCAATTTCATGGTCTGTCCTTCCCTGTTCTTTTTCCCTTACACATTTTAACACAAAGGAGGAATAATTCAGTAACTATAAGTATTGAACTTATTTGTATTATTGTTAAGTCCAGAGGTTGTTGAAATTAGAGGCAGTGCATGACACACCATAATTAAAGTGTTCAAAGTTCTGCAAGCTATGATGATTGTTTCAATTTGCTTAGAAGTACTGTGTTACATTTTATGCCTGAAATTTGAGACATTCAAGTTTCATGATTTTTTTTCATTTTTCCACATTTTATTGCTGCATTATAGTTCACATAATGGTAAGATTCTTTGTTACATATTCATACATGCACACAATTTAACAATATAACTTGACCAATATCATCTCCCTTTCCCAAAGTATTTCCCTTTTCCCAAAGGTTTAGTGATTTTTAAAGTATCTCGTTTCCAATGTGATGATATTCTAAGTTAGTCAACAGAGACCAGAAACATTTATTCATGAATTCACTTCTTCTCAAATGCAACCAAAGGTATCAACAGTGAAGATTATTCCATAGGAATCTGTTATATTGGTTTAGGAGTATAACCCATCTGTCTGAGGCATGTCCAGGTTAGATATTAACTCTCAGGAGATGTGCTACCATTCTCTATTTGCCTGGGAGTCAGGCTGGAAGTTTCCTGAGATCCAGAGCTTCCTAAAAAGTCTCTGCAGAGCTCCTTTAACTTCCTGGTTCCTGAGGCTGTAGATCAGTGGATTTAACATAGGGGTGACCACTGTGTAGAAGATGGCAACTTGACGATCCTGATCCAAGTCATAGCTGGAGGATGGCCGGAGGTACATTCGAATCACTGAGCCATACAAGAGCAACACAACCAGAATATGGGAGCTGCAGGTGGACAGAGCTTTGCACAGGGCAGCAAGTGAGTGCATGTGGGCTATGGCAATACCAATGCAGACATAGGAACCCAAAATGAAGAAGAAGGGGCTGATCACCACAGCTACACCCTCTGTGAATATTAGCATTTCATTGACCACTGGTCGAGTACAGGAGAGCTTCAGCAGGGGAGTGATGTCACAGAAGAAGTGGGTGACCTGGTTGTCACAGAAGGTTAAATGTGTGACTAACACACTATAAAGAAGACTGTTAAGGCTGACAATCACCCATGAGGTCAATGTTATGCAGAGACAGAGGCGATGACTGACAATGGCAGAGTATCTTAAGGGGTCACAGATGGCAACATAGCGGTCATACGCCATGGCAGCCAGCAAGTGACCCTCCATGCTGCCCACAGCCATAAAGAAGAACAGCTGAATCATACATCTATTATAGGAAATGGTTCGATGCATAGACAGTGTGTGCACAAGCATCTGAGGAACAGTGATCGTTGTCAGAAATATGTCAATAAAGGAAAGCTGACTGAGAAGGAAATACATGGGGGTCTGAAGTTTGGGATCTGAACAAGCAACAATCACTAGAAGGGCATTACCCATAACTGCAACCAGGTACATGGCAAGAACTACTCCAAAAATAACTGGCTGCATCTCTGGCCTGCTGGACAAGCCCAACAAGACAAATTCAGTCACTTCTGTCCTATTTCTAGTGGCCATAACATATGGCCTACATCACCTGCAAAGAGGGAGGATCAGAGCTGGAAAGGAATGAGAAAGATGTCAAAGCTCACTCAGATCTCAAAGTCTCTGCATTTCAGATAGGCTGCTGCACTGAAAATCTATCTGTCCCTCACTTTAGATGTCAAGAAACTCAATTTTGTTCTTTCAGTAGGGATGTTTCTGTTCCAGTAAGTCAACTAAACTCAGCTGGGATGACAGTAGAAGAGATTAATATAATCACTGAATTTATTAATGATTAATTTTCAATGAAAATATAATCTGCCAGTGGATTGGATAATCTTGTCTTTTCAGCTCAGGTTTTCTTCATAGGCAGATCAGGAAGACATGAGAAAAAGATAACATTTGATGTGTTATACTAATAATTTTGATCAAATCTTATATTTCTATATGAATGTGAGAAAAATAATTTTGAAATAGTACAGTACAAGTATAGGAAAATGTATAATAAAAAGCCGCAGTCCTTACCCTAAGCTTTGCAACCTCCATGTTTAGATTAATCTCTTCAGTAGCTCATACTGCTGTGCCTCTAAATCATATGCTACTTGCTTATGCATCTATATTCATGTCTTATCAAATTAGGATATCCTTTGCTTTTCTACTATATGAAGTTTTATGTTGGTTATACTATTTCACTCTTCTGTTTCCTATTGTTTTGTTTCCCCTAAATTTGCTATATGTAATTGGGTGGATATAAATTAATGAACAGAAATTTAAGCAAGATACATGTAGTAATTTAAAATAATCTGATAAAATTATTTCTTTCCATTTTTTCAGATTTATCTTTGAGTCTTTCTATCAGCACTCATAAAAAAATTACTAATCGTATTGTTACTACAGTTGAATGTCAAATTAAGTACTTAATTAAATTAAATTAAATTGATTCTCCTGTAATGCAATTATGAAGACCCTCCAAGAAACACGTACTTTGTATCTAGTAGAAAGATGTTAAAGTAAAACATATGGCACACAATAAAATTATAAGAAACATTTCTGCTTTATTTTTTAGATGGAGACTGCTTCTCCTTTTGCTAATGATTGATTTTTTTTACTGTAATATCACTGAGCTAAACAAATAAATCAGCTCTGAAAGCATAAGGAAAAAACAACTCAACTAAATGTGGGCAAAGAATATGAAAATACATTTCTCCATGATTTGTGCTAAACCTATACATCATCATTGCAGCATCTTAACTAGACCATCTCTACTAACATTTCAGAAGTTTAGATATTTAGAGCATTCTTATAAGATAAAGAAAAGGAGAAATTCCTCCTTAAGATCACAACTATGAAGTTATCTGATTATACAAATTCTCCATTTGTGTGCAAGAATGAAGCATATTTACCTTTATTATCCCAGCTGAGTCTTGTTAGTCACGTATCAGGACTTAACAGAGGCCTTTCTAAGACACATTGAGATATGTATATAAAACTTCAATAAGCTCAGCACTACAGCAATGAGAGGAGAAGTACCCTTTTGCTATAGTTCAAGAAAATAGGAAAGAAGGTCACAGGAAAGGAAAAAAACCAAAATGTTAGAACTGAGAAACTACTAAGTTTTGTGATGGTGCTACCTCCACTTTTTTTTACAGGGGTGTGTGTGTGTGTGTATACAAGTATATATATTGTATATTTTCTGGAATTAAATGATTGCATATGTATTATTTGGCTTCTCAAAGGAATAAGGAGTAAGCTATATTATTGATTTTCATCCCCCCAATCCCTCCCTATTATCCCTCCCTATCCCCTCCCTCTTCTTCCTGCCCCCCATATCTATGGTTCCCCTATATTATGTGTTGCTTAGACTTTCCTGAGTCTAGTACATGATCGATCGTGACCTTTTAACCTAAGCCCTGGGTTTTGCTCTAGCCTCCACAAATGAAGGAAAACATTTCACCCTTTAGTGTCTGGGTTTGCCAAAATTTGCTCAACATAATTTCTTCCATTGCCATCCATTATCTTCAAAGGCTGTAATATCTTTGTTTCTAATAGCTAAATAGAACTTCATTGTACATATATACCACAGCTTTAGGATCCATTCATCCAGTAACGGGCATCTGAGTTGATTCCATAATTTAGCTATTGTAAATTGAGCTACTATGAACATAGATTTTGCTGTGTTGCTGTAATGTGCTGCTTCTATCTCCTGTGGGAGGGCTAATATCCAGAATATACAAACAACTCAAAACATTTAATGCCAAAACCACAAGCACAAGGCTGTCCACTCTCACCACTTTTATTCAATATTGTTCTTGAAACCCTAGCTGGAGCAATTAGGAAAGAGAAAGAAATCAAAGGGATAAAAATAGGAAGAGGAATTCAAACTCTTTTTGCTATGACATGATCCTGTATCTGGAAGATCCAAAAAATTCCATCAGTAAATTGCTTGAACTTATAAACAGATTTAGCAAAGTGGCAGGATACAAGATCAACACACATAAATCAATAGCTTTTTTATACACTAATAATAATAAGACTGATGAAGAAATCAGGAAATCAGTCCCATTCAAAATAGCTTCAAAAAAAATAAAATACTTGGGAATTAACCTTACAAGGGAAATCAAAGATCTATACAATGAAAACTATCACTCATTGAAAAATGAAATCCAAGATGACCTCAGAAGATGGAAAGATGTCCCATTCTCTTGGTTAGGCAGAATCAATACAATAAAAATGGCCATTCTACTGAAATCTTGATATAGATTTAATGCTATCCCTATAAAGATACCTATGTCATTCTTTACAGACACAGAAAAAGCAATTCTCAAATTCATTTGGAACAATAAGAAACCAAAACTCTACTAAGCAAGAAAGATGAAACAGGCGGTTTTGCCATACCCGATTTAAAACTATACTATAGAGCTGTAGTAACAAAGACAGCATGGTACTGTTATCAACATAGGAAAGAAGACCAATGGAATAGAATAGATCACCCTGAAACAAACCCTCAAATCTTTAAACATCTGATTTTTGACAAAGGGGGACAAAATATTACATGCAAGAGAGACAGCCTCTTCAACAAACAGGACAGCCACTTGCAGAAAGTTGAAATTAGACCCATATCTTTCTCCTTGCACCATAATCAAATCAAAATGGATCAAGGAGCTTGGTATCAAACCAGCTACCTTGCAACTGATGGAAGACAAATTAGGTCCAACACTTCAGCATTTGGGAGTAGGCAAAGACTCTCAACATGTCTCCTAAAGTGAAGGAAGTAAAGTCAAAAATCAGCGAATGGGATGCCATTAAGCTAAAAAGCTTTTGTACTACCAAGGAAACAATCAAAAGAGTCCAGATGTTTCCTACAGAAATGGAGAGAATCATGGATTATGATTCCTCTGACAGGGGACTCATATTCAGAATCTACAAAATCCTCAAAAACCTCAACTACAAAAACACAAACAACCCAATTAATAAATGGGCCAAAGAGCTAAATAGAAACTTTTCAACAGAGGACATTGATCAAGCCAGTGAATACATGAGAAAGTGCTCTCAATCACTAGTAATCAGAGAAATGCAAATGAAAACTACATTAAGATATCCTATCGCCTCACACCAGTTAGAATGGCAAAAATGAAGAAAATAAACAATAATAAATGCTGGAGGGGCTGTGAAGAGATAGGCACACTAACACACTATTGGTGGAAGCTGCAGACTGGTACAGTCCCTCTGGAAAGCAGTGTGGAGAATCCTCAAAAAACTAGGGATGAGACCACCATACTACCCTGCTATTCCACTCCTGGGTATCTTTCCAGGGGATTTAGAATCAGCACATTATAGTGACACAGCTATATCTATGTTCATAGCAGCTCAATTTACAATTGCTAAATTATGGAAACAACCCAGATGTCCCTCACTGGAAGAATGGATCCAAAAACTGTGGTCCATTTATACCATGGAATTTTACACAGCAATTAGAAACAATGATATTGCAGCCTTTGAAGGTAAATGGATGGCTATGGAAGAAATTATGCTGAGTGAAATCAGCATAACCCAGAGAACCAAGGGTCAAATGTCTTCACTCATCTGTGGAGGCTGGGACTAGACCTTGGCCATTGAGAAAGTTGGTCTATTATCATGTGTTAAGTCCAGATAAGGTGTAATGTTATACAACTTAATACATTTTTAGAGATATTGTGGGAAGGGGAAGGGAGGGATAATGGTAGGTAATTGGGGGGGCATTCTTGGGGTAAATCTAATCTTCAGAAACTATATACATCTTATATTATTTTATTAAAAACTTGTATGGTTGACTCAAGCAGTAAAGTCAAGAACAAATGAATGGGATGCAATTAAACTAAAAAGTCTTTGCACAGTTAAAGATCTAGTCAAGAGAGAACCTACAGAATGGGAGAAAACCTTTGCCTACTACACCTTGGACAGACGGCTAATATCCAGAATATACAAGGAGCTAAAGAAACTAAACACCAAAATCACAAATAATCCAATCGATAAATGGGCTATGGATCTATGGATCTTAAAAGAAACTTCTCTCCAGTGGAAGTCCAGAAAGCCCATAAATACATGAGAAAATGCTCTACATCATTAGTTACAAGGGAAATGCAAATCAAAACTTCAACGAGATACCACCTCACTCCTGTTAGAGTGGCAAAAATGAAAAATTCTAACAATAACAGGTGCTGGAGGGGCTGTGGGAAAAGAGGAACACTGTTACACTGCTGGTGGGACTGAAAACTGGTTCAGCCACTAAGGAAAGCAGTGTGGAGAATCCTCAAAAAATTAAGGATGGAACCACCTTATGACCCAGCTATCCCACTTCTGGGTATTTTCTCAAAAGAATTAGAATCAGCATATTATAGAGATATGGCTTCATCAATGTTTATAGCAGCTCAATTTACTATACCTAGATTATGGAACCAACCCAGATGCCCCACACTCGATGAGTGGATACAAAAACTTTGGTACTTATATATAATGGAATACTACCCGGCCATTAGAGAAGACAATATTATGGCTTTTGCAGCCAAATGGATGGAGATGGAAAGAATTATGCTAAGTGAAGTATCCCAATCTCAGAGACTCAAGGGCCAAATGGTATCTCTCATCTGTGGAAGCTAGAATACATGGGGAAGCAGTATGTTAGACGGCTAAGCTAATAATAACTTCAAATTGTATGGTTCTCAATGCAACAGGGAGATGACTCCCTAGGATACTTGGAGGTTTAAGGAGGGGGTGGGGGGAGGGTGTAGGAAGAACTCCTAGGAGACTGGAGATTGGGAATATGGGGTAATCATCTCAGAAGGAGATCTCTGACCTCCACAAGATATCCATTTAACTCAGGAGTTCTTCTGAGGGAAACAGCAACAGGGGGAACCCAAGATGGGCATCCATGATATGGCATTAGCCCTGGATAACTAAGTATATATACAATTGCTCTTGAATGTTTTATAAAGTTTCCCCCTCAATTGTATCTCTATATCCATCTAATTAAAAAAACTTGTGTGGTTGTTCAAAAAATAAATTTCTCAGTTAAAAAAAAACCACAAGCAATCCAATCAATAAATGGACCATGGAATTGAATAGAAACCTCTCAATACAGGAAGTTCAAAAAGCCAATAGATATGTGAGAAAATGTTCTACATCACTATCAATCAGAGAAATGCCAATCAAAACTTCCTTGAGAAACCACCACACTCCAATCAGAATGGCAAAAATGAATAATACAAACAATAACAGATGCTGGAGGGGTTGTAGGGGAAAAGGAACATGTGTGCACTGTTAGTGAGACTGCAGACTGGTACAGCCACTCTGAATATCAGTGTAGAGACTCCTCAAAATAATCAACCCAGATGTCCCTCACTGGATGAATGGACCTGAAAACTGTGGTGTATATACACAATGGAGTTCTACTCAGCTATTAGAAAGAACAATGTCATGGCTTTTGAAGGTAAATGGACAGAAATGGAAAAAAGCATGCTGAGCAAAATAAGCCAAAACCAGAGACTTAAGGGTCAATTTTTTTTTTCTTGTTTGCATAAGCTGGAGTAAAACCAAGGATAGGGTGAAAGTTAAACAAGTTTATTTGCTGGACACACCAATTTCAAAATATTACATAATCGGGGGAAACTATAGCTATGAGAGGGGAGGAAGAAGGTGGGGAAAGGAGAGAGGTAGAGTGGAGAGAGAGGGACAAGGGTTTTTTTTTTAATACTGTAGGCTACACTTGACTCCCCAGAGAAGCCAAATAATATTCATGCGGGCATTCAAAACTTGAAAATTCAAAATTAATATGCATGTATATGGACAGTTATATATGCAATAGGGGGCATCACGTTGAAGGCAAGGGAGTGGGGAGTGGGTGAAGTGGGGAGATACTGGAGAAGGATTGGGCTCAAGTTACTTGGTCATTATGTACACATATATGAATGTGTAACAATGAATTCTTCCAACATGTAAGAACATGCTGAACTAATAAAAAAAGAGAAAGAAGGAAGAAGGAAGGAAGGAAGGAGGGAGGGAGGGAAGGAAGGAAGGAAGGAAGGAAGGAAGGAAGGAAGGAAGGAAGGAAGGAAGAAAAAGTCCCATGAAAAAGTCCATCAAACAGACCACCACACTCTGGTATCTTATTTTCTGGTCCATCTCTTACAGTGTCATAAATTCCTTTAGTCACATTCTGTCTAAGGCCTGTTCTTTGAGCTATCCTACCATCATTATTTTATTTCCCTTCATTTAGCTGAGTTGCTAGCTGAGTGCAGGAATTGGACAGTAGACTGGACCTGGAACTTGTTACTGATGTGGCATTGATGTCTCTTGGTCCAGCTCCACAACCTCACCAAAGCTGGCCCACTCAGACTGATTCCTAAAGCAGAGAGATGTCGCCTGAGTTGGGAGATTTGAGGCAGTCCCCCATCTACTGGGGCTCCAGTATGTGATCTGAGCACTGTGCTGACAATCTTCTCATTTTCCCAATTTTAATGATTATTTTAGTTCTCCAGTTCCCAGCTTTGATCATTATATATACATATTTAAGAAACTACGAAATAATGTGTAATGGACAGTAACCATTCTCATTCTTTTCGTGTCTGAAGTTATTTTTATTTTACATTTATGCATAATGCCAAAGACAGAAGTTATTTGTTTCTTATTCAAGGTAGATGTTGATAAGTCTGCAGCCAGTCCAATTCATTTTCCTTGTCTGAGTTTCCTCCTGGTAATTTTTCAAGATCTTTATTCCTCTCATCCTTAAACTTTGTGAGAATGGTGCTGCATGTAGGAGTTTTTATTAATTCATGATGAATTTAAGACATCTTTTGAACATGAAGACATGGGCCTGTCTTCAGCTCTGAGAATATTTTTGTGAAGTGTCAAATTTTTATATAGGATCTTTTTCTGAAAATCTTATTAACTGGATATTAAACGTCTTTAATTTTTTTCCTCACATTTTCTCTTCATCTTTCTAGTATATGCTCTGGGTTATAACCCTAGTAATCCACCATTCATATTCCTTTTGTACTTACCATCACATGTTTCATTCATGTTCATGAGTTCTTTATTGTTTGGTTTATTCCCTTTACTATAGTATCCTATTCTTGTTTTGGGGGTTGTAGTTACCTGAGAATACACATTTTTATATTATCCTTTGTGTCTTAAATGATTGACATTTATTCTGGAGTCAATTATTTGGGGTTTTTTGTATTGTATTTCTCTTTGATGCTGTGATTCATCATGTTTGGTGTCATAGCTTGTTGCAGATAGGAAGTGGCCATTTCACATGCTATTGTATTTGCACACGTGAGCCCACACTATGCTCTCTCAGGAAGAGAAAACTTACTACTTGGTCATATGGGGAGCTTATCTTGTTTCTGCTTATGCCAAATAAAAAATGAGGACTTCCCTCTAAGATGTAATAGCCTATTTAATAACTCTAACTCTTTTCTCATGCCAGAGGAAAAAAGTTAAGCTTTCATTGGTATAAAATGCAGGCTGTCATGATCTGAGTCTTAAGTTAGGGGAAGAGAAAAGGACAATTGTAGAATGGCTGTCTAAGATGTATTGTAGGAAGGCTTGTTCAGTTTGGTTAACACCCTGTTCTTCACCCTTTCCTATTCTCCATCTCACCCTCTTTCTGAACCAGGTCCCTCTGGGTCTTGGGTCACTACCAGGAAATCAGCAATGTTCTCCATTGAAATCCATTACCCATATTTTAAGCAATTTTTATCTTATTACTACTTTATTTTTGTCTCTTGGAAATTCATTGAAGAGGCTGGAGTGGAGGCTTAGCAGTTGAAGCACTTCTCTGGCATGCACGAGGACCTCAGCACCACATGCACAACTAAGCGTCGAAGAAGCAAAGACCAGATGAAAAAAATAAAGAAAATTCATTCTCTCTCTCTCTCTTTTTCTCTCTCAAAAGGAAAAGAAAAGAAATTCATTGAGAAATCATACCTGCTAATGATTCCCCTTCCTTTCCATTTATTATTATGGAATTTTCCTTTGTTATTATTTTACTGAGTTATCTAGAGAGTTGAAAGAACAAAATATATGATAAATTCAATATTCTAGCTATAGTATTTCTTTTTGATGCTGCTGATTTGTCATGTTTGGTGTCATAGCTTGTTGCAGATAGGAAGCACCCATTTCTCATGCTATTGTATTTGCACATGTGAGTCCACACTATGCTCTCTCAGGAAGAGAAAACTTACTACTTGGTCATATGGGGAGCTTATCTTTTTGCTGCTTGTCTTTTTGCTGCAGTCTCTCTTTATAAAGACACTGATTTTCTAAGATGCCTATCTTCACTGTTAGAAATGAGTCACAAAAAGGAGTAAATATTCATTCAGGTCAACTAGTAAGGGACATTTCTCCTGAAAGTGCTGATGAGTCTAAAACATGACTGTCTATGGAACTCTCTTCATTAGATAGCAGGGAAGGCATCTGCATTGTCTTTCATCACAAGTACATGCAGATCACTAGGCTCTAGTTTGCTTTTGCTTCAGTCACATTTTTCCCAAAGCACATCCTACTCCTTTAGGTTGGACCTTGGTTTTCCTAAATCTCACTCCTATATGTTCAGAGCATTTTTACTTAATGGATCACATCTATAAAGCAGGAACTTTAAAAGATAATGAAAACTTACATTTTCCAGTGTCTCTACTTTTGTCCTTATTTCTTCCTGTATCCTTTGGTGTTAGTGGATATTGCTCGAACTGCATGCTTGTATGATCCGATGACTCAGTCAAGAAAAAGCCATGCTCAGATGTTCACATGAATGTTAATAATATGATCTGATACAACCTTCATATCCAAACTCTATTCTTAGTATGTCCACATTCCTGAGTGATTAATCCTAAAGGCTGAATCTGAGAAGTTAAATAAGAGCTTCATTTATTTACTGTCTGAAAAGTAAACCATCCAGATATTCAAGAAATAACTTAGACCCTCTATCATATATTCATAGCATCTGGGAACCATGAAAAGTCCTCCATAACCTTCCCAATAGCATGATCACATCCTGCATCTCATCCTTCAGTTTTCACTCAAAAATGTATTTTTCCATGTTATAATTCACCATTACACCATTCCATTGTTTCCTGACTGTAATATTTGTACCTTATGCTACTCTCTTTGGTCTTCTTGGTACCAATAGCTCATTATCTTCTACAAAAGGAATATGATCTTATATTTTCTGTCCTTTCTCATTTACTATTAGGATGGGGTGTAACATTAACCTTGCCTTTTCTCTGTACCTAACATCATACACACAAGCTAGAGAGTCTGGCAGAGTTACACTCCCTCTTGCCCATTAGTGATGCCCCTTTT
Organism: Aplodontia rufa; assembly: GCA_004027875.1. NCBI lineage: Eukaryota > Metazoa > Chordata > Mammalia > Rodentia > Aplodontiidae > Aplodontia > Aplodontia rufa. The sequence continues at coordinate 29,508 of PVKS010016052.1, forward strand.
ATCATTTTCCATGAACATCTTCCTAGAGGGCAGCTCACCACAATGAATCAGGCTCACTTAAACGCACTCACTCTGGGACTCAACTAACCCCTGGAGGCTCCAATTGCATTCAGATGAAATACTAATTAGAATGGGCTGAGCCCTTCCACTGCCCTGTATCAAATAGGACTGTGTTTCTGGAGCCTCTCCCTTTTCCTTCCTTATACTTAGATATCGCCAAGACAGATCCCATGAAACCTCCGAGAACAACTGGGCCTGCAGGGAAGTTCTATATCCTTTAGGGGACAATACAGCCTTGTACACTATCAGCAGCCATGCAAAAGAGAAACCCAAGGGAAAACCGATTCCCATTTCATCATCTCATGAAGCTGTTTCTCCTAACCTATCCTCTCTGTAATTAATGACTGTTTGTTAGTAATCCAAACATCCTAACTCATATGAATCAGATGCAAGGCATGAAGATTTATTTGCAAGTTTGCAATTGGACCACTCTGACCGGTATTGATTGGTTCATGGACATATAAAAATATTAGCTATTTTGGTTTACATATTCTTTTGTTTTCTGGATTTTTTCTCTCTCCTTTTTTATTCTTTCTTTTTGTTGTTGTTGTTTGTTTGTTTATTATTTTGTCTTTGTTTATTCATTTCATTTTGTCTCCTTTTCTCTATACCTTCTCTCTTCTTCCCCCCTGTCTATCCTGTCTATCCCTGTCCTCCCTCCTAAAAAGAGGGATTCTGGTCAGTGCATTTAGTATCTGAAGTATACTGTGCCTGACATGCTTATCTTACCTATGCAAGCTTCTAACCTTATGTGATCACCCAAATCTTATTAATATCTCTTTTACCCCTCCTATTTTTTACCACTGATATCCCTGCTTCCCCTGCGGTCTGTTTTTTCTTTCCTTTTTTTTCCCTTTTTTTAAATTTCTTTATTTTATTATTTTCCCTTTTTTCTCTTTTTTTCTTTCTTGTTCTTTCTTTCTCCAGCAGATCCTATACCTCCTTCACTTTCTCACTGTCCACAATTGGTCAAGATAGCAAACTAGCTCATAATATCCTTGGGTTGAAGTGAACCACACCTCAAATTAACCTCTTCTCCCCTGTAGTCTGTCAATTCCTAAACTATATGCTGTTCTCTGTCTTCCTCACTCAAAGCCTTTAACCTACTTGCATCCCATTTCTATCTTTTCCTTATTCCTAATTGAATAGCTGAATCCATGTTAACACCTTCTAGTTCTTTATTCTAAGTCATAAGCTCCACACTACCTCCCTACCCCACTTCTATGGATTTCTAGATTGTTCTCCCCCCCCCATTTCCAGAGGCCCTGCTAACTAAAGTGAAGATCATTCTTCAAAATGGGTATATGCTTGCTACCTTAACATATTGTGACAGCTCTCGTGGGAGAAAACCACTCCCATAGGTCCTATTCACCATTATAACTGTTTTAATTGAAATTGTTTAATATATGCACCTATAGGCTCACATTTCTTCATTGACTGGACTGGCAGCTATTAATCTGTGCTTCCAAAGTACAACCCCAGCCCAACAAAGCAGAGGCATAAGAAGCTCCAATAACCCTTACAACAGTAATACACATTGTCAGTCTTCAAGCCACATACACTGTATCTGAAAATGAGGAAAAGGGGTAATTACCCCCATCCTCACCCTCACAGCTCCCCATCCAAGGACTCCATGGCAGGGGTCCTAGATGAAAAACAAGAAAAAAAATATCAATATTATGTTAGTAACTCAACTAAGGAGCTGAAATAAGAATTAAGGAAAGAGATCAGAGATCAGTTTCAGGTGATAAGAGACAACTCTCATAAAGAAATAAGGGAACAATTCCATGAAATGAAAGGTCATATTTATAGAGAGTTAGACATTCGGAAGAGAGATGTAGCAGAGCTATCAGAATTGAAAAATACTGTCAATCAAATCAAATCCTCACTAGAAGCTACTAACACCAGAGTAAACTCAACAGAAAATAGAACCTCAGCCCTCAAAGAATGAACATCAGATAATGAAGACAGGTTGAGCAATGTTGAGTTCAAGGAGGACAGACAAGAAAAGAAACTTATCGTACATGACCAGAACTTCCAAGTAACATTTGATGAGATGAGAAGAAATAACCTGAGAGTATTTGGACTGGATGAAAGCATCAAACAACAAACAGGGGGCATTAAGAACATATTAAATGAAATTATCAAGGAGAACTTTCCTCATATAGGATTAACCCAGAATACCAAATCCAAGACATGTATACAACACCAAACAGACCTAACCAAATGAGAAATTCACCAAGACATATCATATATAAAATAATTAACAGAGAAACTAAAGAAACAATTCTAAAAGCAGCTAGGGAGAAGCCCCAAATCACGTTCAGAGGCAGACTAATTAGAATCACTATATATTTTTCAAATCAGACACTGAAGTCGAGAAGAGCTTGGAACAATATTTTTCAAACCTTGAAAGAAAATAATTTTCATTCAAAAATAATATACCCTGCAAAACTCAGTTTTAAATGTGATGGAGAAATTAAATACTTCGATGATAAATTCAAGCTAACAAGATACATGAACACAAACCTTGCATTACAAAATATTCTCAAAGACATTCTTCATTCAGAAGAACTCTTCATTCAGAAGAGTGTCTATAATCACAATACACCAAAAGAAACCCAAGATGGCACAAAACACAGCAACAATCACAAAGTCTGGGACTCAGATTTCCATATTTATTCTAACTGTGAATGTGAATGGTCTCAATGCCCCAAATAAAGACAGATTGGCTTACTGGATCAAAAACAAAATCCAACAATATGTTGTCTACAAGAGACACATCTCACATTCAAAAATAGACACAGACTGAAGGTGAAAGGTTGGCAAAATGTCTACCAGGCCCATGGTCCAAAAAAAGCAAGCTGGCATGGTGATTCTAATATCTGATATAGTTGATTTTAATCCAAAACTACTCAGAAAGGACAAAGATGGACACTACATCATATTAAAAGAGACACTTCACCAAGAAGACTTGACGATAATTAACATTTATGCCCCCAATTATAATTCCGCCAAATATATGGAAAAAATACTCAAGGACATGAAACTCTTCATTGATCTCAACACAATAATACTGGGGGACTTCAACACACCATTATCAACATTGGACAGATCATTGAAACAAAAAAATCAACAAAGATATCTCCAATCTGAACATCTCTATTAATCAACTGGGCTTAACAGACCTCTACAGAATATTCCATCCTAAATTGGCTGAATTTACCTTCTTCTCAGCAGCCCACTGATCCTTCTCAAAAATAGACCACATCCAAGTCCACAGAGCTAACCTTAACAATTTCAAGAAAGTGGATATAGTCCCATGTATCCTCTCAGATCACAATGCCATGGTCTTAGCAATCAACAACAACAACAAAAAAAAAATAGAAGCTACTCTAATACTTGGAAATTGAATCATACCCTTTTAAACAAAGAATGAATAAAAGACCAAATGTGATCAGAAATCAAGAAATTCTTGGAAATGAATGATAATGATGAAATGACATATCAAAATCTCTGGGACAGAATGAAAGCATTCTTAAGGGGTAAATTTATAGCACTGAGTGCATAAATCAAAAATCTGGAAAGAGCCCAGATAAATAGTCTTATGCAAAAACTCCTGAAAAAAAGAGGATAATCCAATCTAAAAGCTAATAGAAGACAGGAAATAACTAAAATCAGATCTGAAATCAATGAAATTGAGAACAAAAAACAATACAAATTATCAACAAAAGAAAGAGTTGATTCTTTGAAAAAATAAATAAGATCAACAGACCCCTTGCCAACCTCACCAAAAAGAACATTGAAATGACACAAATCAACAAAATCAAAGATGAAAATGGAGATGTCACCACAGACTCAACCAAAACCCAGAAGATTATCGGAACTTATTTTGAAAATTTATACTCTGCCAAGTTTGATAATCTGGAAGATATGAACAGATACTTGGCCACATACAACACACCCCCAGATTAACACCAGAAGACATTGAAAATCTAAACCAACCTATCTCAGGTTCTGAATTCGAAGCAGCAATCAAAGGCCTTCCAAAAAAGAAAAGTCCTGGACCTGATGGTTTCAAGGCAAAATTCTAACAAATTTTCACAGAAGAATAAACACCAATTCTTTATAAGCTTTTTGATGAAATTGAAAGGGTCAGAGCACTACTAAACACTTTTAATGAAGCAAATATAACACATACCAAAATCTAACAGACTCATCAAGAAAAGAAAACTATTGACCAATATCCCTGATGAACATATATGCAAAAATCCTTGATAAAATTCTAGCTAATCAGATCCAGAAGAACATTAAAAAGATAATACATCATGATCAAGTGGGCTTCATCCCAGGAAAACAGGACTGGTTCAACATTTTCAAATCAATAAATGTAATTCACCACTTAAACAGAATTAAAAATAAAAATTAGATAATCATCTCAATCAACGCAGAAAAGACCGTTGATAAAATTCAACATCCTTTTATGCTCAAAACCCTGGAGAGGGTAAGGATCAAGGGAAGATATTTTAACTATGTAAGATCCATTTATGACAGACCCATAGTCAATATTATGCTTAATGGAGAAAGACTGAAAGCATTACCACTGAATTCAGGAACAAGACAAGGCTGTCCACTTTCACTACTCTTATTCAATGTAGTCCTTGAAACCCTTGCCAGAGCTATCAGACAAGAGAAGGAAATCAAAGGAATTTGAATGGGAAAAGAGGAGGTCAAGTTGTCTCTATTTGCTGATGACATGATCCTCTACCTAAAAACCCTATAAGCTCAACTGGAAGACTTCTTTCTACAGCTTATAAACAATTTCAGCAAAGAGGTTGGCTATAAGATCAGCACCAATAAATAATTAGCATTCCCATACTCCAGCAACAAGTCCACAGAAGAAATCAGAAATCTCTCCAATTCACCATCTCCTCCAAAAAATAAAAAATAAAATACTTGGGCATAAATCTCACAAAGAATGTCAAGGACCTATACAATGAAAACTATCAAACTTTAAAAAAAGAAATTATAGAAGATCTGAGTAGGTGGAAAAACATTCCATGTTCATAGTTATGCAGAATTAATATAATCAAAATGGCCATTCTACAGATTTAATGCAAACCCTATCAAGATACCAATGTCATTCTTCATGGATATAGAAAAAGCAATACTCAAATTTGTATGGAATAACAGAATAGCCAAAACATTACTCAGCAAGAAGGAGAAGGCAGGTGGTATCTCAATTCCTGACCTGAAATTATACTACAGGGCTATAGTAACAGAAAAAGCATGGTATTGGTATCAAAACAGACTGAAAACCAATGGAATAGGATAAAGGATTCTGAGATGAACCCCAATATCTTGAACTGTCTGATATTTGATAAAGGGGGCAAAAGCATAGTGTGGAAAAAAGAGAGCCTGTTCAACAAATGGTGTTGGACAAACTGGACAGCCATATGTAGACCACTGAAGCTGGATCCTTACCTTTCGCCCTACAAAAATTAAATCAAAATGGTTAAAGGATCTGGATATTAAACCAGCAACTCTACGATTGTTTGAAAAAGAAGTAGGATCAACATTACATGACTTAGGGGTTGGCACAGCCTTCCTTAACAGGACTCCCATGGTGCAAGCAGTAAAATCAAGAATAAATGAATGGGATGCAATTAAACTAAAAAGCTTTTGCACAGCTAAAGATTTAGTCAAGAGTCTCAAGAGAGAACCAACAGAATGGGAGAAAATTTTTGCTGGCTATACAGCATGGTATTGGTATCAAAACAGAACTGAAGAACAATGGAATAGAATAGAAGATTCTGAGAAAACCCCCATATCTTTAACTATTTGATATTTGATAAAGAGGTCAAAAACATAGTGTGGAAGAAAGATAGCCTGTTCAACATATGGTGTTGGACAAACTGGACAGCCATATGTAGACAACTGAAGCTGGATCCTTATCTTTCGCCCTGCACAAAAATTAAATCAAAATGGATCAAAGACCTGGATATTAAGCCAACAACTTTAAACTTGCTAGAAAAAGAAGTAGGGTCAACACTATAGCATATAGGAGTCGGCAACTACTTCCTTAACAAAACTCCTATGGCTCAAGCTGTAAAATCAAGAATAAATGAATGGGATGCAATTAAACTAAAGAGTTTCTGCACAGCCAAAGATCTAGTCAAGAGCATCAAGAGAGAACCTACAGAATGGGAGAAAACTTTTGCCTGCTACACCTCGGACAGAGGGCTAATATCCAGAATATACAGGGAACTAAAGAAACTAAAGTCCAAACTCACAAATAATCCAATCAATAAATGGGCTACAGATCTAAAGAGAAACTTCTCACCAGAGGAAGTCCAGAAAGCCCATAAATATATGAGAAAATGCTCTACATCATTAGCAATAAGAGAAATGCAAATCAAAACTTCAATGAGATTCTACCTCACTCGTGTTAGAGTGGCAAAAATGAAGAATACTAATAACGACAGATGCTGGATGGACTGTGGAGGAAGAGGAACACTGTCACATTGCTGGTGGGACTGCAAACCGATTCAGCCATTATGGAAAGCAGTATGGAGACTCCTCAAAAAATTAAGGATGGAACCACCTTATGACCCAGCTATCCCACTCCTGGGTATTTTCCCAAAAGAGTTAAATCAGCATATTATAGAGATATGGCTTCATCAATGTTTATAGCAGCTCAATTTACTATAGCTAGACTATGGAACCAACCCAGATGCCCCTCACTCAATGAGTGGATACAAAAACTTTGGTACATTTGTACAATGGAATACTACTCAGCCATTAGAGAAAACAATATTATGGCTTTTGAAGCCAAATGGATGGAGGTGGAAAAAATTATGCTAAGTAAAGTATCCCAATCTCAGAGACTCAAGGGCCAAATGTTTTCTCTCATTTGTGGAAGCTAGAATACATCTGGAAAGAGTATGTTAGATGGTTAAGGTAATAATAACCTCAAAATGTATGAATTTTTATGCACAGAGGGATCATTGCCTAGGATACCTGGAGACATGGGGGGGCAAAGGAGGAGGGAGGGATTAGGAAGGATATCTAGGAGACTGGAGGGAGGGAATATGGGGAAATCATCTCAGAAGGAGATCTCTGACCTCCACGAGAAGTACAATTATTACAGGTGTTCTTTTGGGGGAAACATAGAACCATGGGGAATCCAAGGCGGGCATCCATGACATTGCATCAGCCTTGGCTAACTATGTAAATATACATTTGTTCTTGATTGTTTGATAATGATTCCCCCTCAATTGTAACTCTATATCCAACTAGTAATAAAAAAAAAAATTAGAGCTGGAATCGCCTTTTGACCCAGCTATCCCGCTCCTAGTTATCTTCCCCAAAGAGCAAGTATCGGCATATTATAGAGATATAGCTTCTTCAATGTTTATAGCAGCTCAATTTACTATAAATAAATTATGGAACCAACCCAGATGTCCCTCATTTGATGAGTGGATTCAAAAACTTTGGTACATATATACAATGTAATACTACTCAGCTATTAAAGAAAACTATATAAAGGCATTTGCAGCCAAATGGATGGAGTTGGAAAAAAGTGAAGTATCCCAAACTCAAACTCAGAGACTCAAGGGATGAATGTTTTCTCTCATTTGTGGAAGCTAAAATACAAGCAGAAACAGTATGATAGATGGCTAACCTAACAATTACCTCAACAGGTATGAATTTTTTCACAATCATGGGGAACCTTGCCTAAGTTCCTAGGGGACATAGGGAGGGGCAAGGGAGGAGGGAAGGGAACAGGAAGGACATCAAGGAGAACAGAGGGAGGTAGTATGGGGGAATCTAATCAGAGGGTAACCTCTGACTTCCATGAGAAGTCCAATTAACTTGGGCCTTAAGTAGGGGGAAACATGGAACCATGGGGAACCCAAAGGGGGTAAACCATGGTCTGGCACCAGCTTTGGGCTGTTCTGTCATTACACTTTTGTTCTTGATTGTTTGACAATGAATCCCTCCTAAGTGTAAGACCATGTTTATCGAATACAAAATTTTAAAAAAAAAAATTTAGGTATGATAATAGCTTTGAGGGGTTTTTTTGTATTTTTTTACTGAGAAATTTATTTGTTGAACAATCATATAAATTTTAACAAAATAATATATAATGTATATAGATTCTGAAAATTGGATTTACCCCCAAGAGTGCCCCCCCTAGTTACTCACCCTTATCCCTCCCTCCCTCTTCCCTCAACATCTCTAAAAAAAGTATTAGGTTGTGTAATATTACATGATATCTGGATTTAACACCTGATATTAGATTGAGGTTGTATTTTTAAAAGTCTCTGTATTTAGAGATCAGTTTCAGATATGTTTTTTTTTAAGAGAGAGGGACAGTGAGAGAGACAGAGAAAGAGAGAAACAACTTTATTTAGTTTTTCACATGGCCTTAGTTGCTCCAACACTCAGTTGTGTACGTGGTCCTGGGGTTTGAATCTGGGTCCTCGCGCGTGCCAGGCAAGCGCCGAAACCTCTGAGCCACCGCTCCAGCCCCCAGATATGTGTTTTATATAAGTATATATTATACGTGATCATATGTATATTATGGATAAAATCATATCACACAAGATTTAGTTGAAAACGACAGGAAGAGGGGTGGGGTTGAGGTAGAAATGATTCAATATTGACAATGAGTTGATAATGAAGCTGGGTGTTAACTATTATTCTTCTATGGAATTGTTGTACCAGAATTATTCCCTTATTTAAAAGTCATAAGCCATAAAAATATGGCATGTACAAAGCATCATAAAGATTTCTTAGATACATAGGAATTTTTTTAAAAACTATCAATGTCCATTCAGATAAAAGCAATTGTAACAGGGGGGCCCTTTCATGTAATAGGGTTCCCCTTTATGTTGCTAATGTAAACCTTGCTGATGGACCACAGATGGCCTATTTTAAAACTGGCTTCTTTTTCTTTCCTCTTTTCCCTTTTTCCCTCCCTAACTATGAGGAAATCAAGATCAACATTCCTCCTGTCCTAAGCTAAGTTATCTGTCCTTCCATTTACTGCCAACCTGAATGAAGAACCTACAAACCGAGAAATGAGGGAAAAGCTCTCTTAAACATAAAGTTGAACATTAATTACATACACATTATATCTGGAAAACAACTTTTATTGTCCCGTTTTTAAAGCCGTTGGCTTCCCATGGCAGTTAGAAGGCAAGCCTCTGTGATGTGAATCTGTTGCCTTTCTCCTTTCCCATCAAAGCAATAGAACTTCTTTCTCCTTTTTCTCAAAGTCTTGTCCTTGTTATTGGGTTTTTGGATCAGAGACAAGAATCCAAACATTCACTAGAATTTCAGACAATAATTCTAGATAATGCCCAACACAACTAATAATCCAATGTTATGGTTTGGATGTGAGGTGTTCCCCAAAAGCTCAGAAGTAAAATGGTTGTGTTATGAGAGCCTTAACCTAATCAGTGAGTTAATCTCCTGATAGGGATTAACTGGTAACTGAAGGCAGGTAGGGGTTTGGCTGGAGAAGGTGGGTCTTTGGGGGCTTGTCCTTGGGGTATATACATTTTGTGTCTGGCGAGTGGAATCTCTCTCTGCTTCCTGGAGGGATGCCTTGTGCCACTTCCTTCTGCCACACTCTGCCACCATGATGTTCTGTCTCAACTCAAGCCTCAAGGCACTTCAAAAACACAAAAAATCCAATCAATAAATGGGCCAAAGAGCTAAGTAGAAACTTCTCAAAAAAGGACATTGATCAAGCCAATGAATACATGAGAAAGTGCTCTAAATCACTAGTAATCAGAGAAATGCAAATGAAAACTACATTAAGATATCACCTCATGCCAGTCAGATTGACAAAATTGAAGAAAAATGGAGGGGTTGTGGAGAGATATGCACACAAACACACTGTTGGAGGACCTGCAGACTAATACAGCCCTCTGGAAAGCAGTGTAGAGAATCCTCAAAAAACTAGGGATGAGCCCACCATATGATCCAGCTATTCCTCTCCTGGGTATTTTTCCAGGGGATTTAGAATCAGCACACTACAGTGACACAGTGAAATCAATGCTCATAGTAGCTCAATTTACAATAGCTAAATTATGGAAACAACACAGATGTCCTTCACTGGATGAATGGATCCAAAAACTGTGGTACATATATACCATGGAGTTTTACTCAGCAATTAAAGGTAAATGGATGGCTATGGAAGAAATCATGCTGAGTGAAATCAGCATAACCCAGAGAACCAAAGGTCAAATGTCTTCACTCATCTGTGGAGGCTGGAGCTAGACCTTGGCCATTGAGAAAGGAGTTCTGTTATCATGTTTTAAATCCAGATAAGGTGTAATGTCATGCAACCTAAGGCATTTGTAGAGATGTATTGGGAAGAGGGGGGATAAGGGTGGGTAATTGGGGGGAGGGGATCTCGGGGGCAAATCTAATTTTCAGAATTTATATATATATTATTTCATTAGAAGCTTATTTGATTGTTCAACAAATAAATTTCTGAATAAAATAAATAAAAAAATAAAAGACATGGAAGAAACTTAAATGAACATTAATTAATGAAGTCAAGCTGAAAAAAAAAACCTTCAAGGAATGAAGACAGCCTTCTGTGCACCAAGACCTCTGAAACCAAGAGCACCCAAATAAATTTTTCCTCCTTTAAAATTGTTCTTGTCAGGTATTTTAGTCACAGCAGCAAAAAAAGCTGACTAAAACACCAGAGAAGTGCAAATTAAAATTACAATGAGATTCCTCCTCCCCATTGTTAGAATGATGGTTATCAAAAAGATAAAGGACAACAAGTGCTGGGGAGAATGTGGGGAAAGGGAACACTTGCACTGAGTTGGAAGGATTGTAAATTAGTACTGTTGTTAGAAACATGGTATGTAGATTCCTCAAGAAATTAAAAATAAAGCTAAAAGGTTATCAGGGAGAGAGAGAGGACTTGGAAGAGCACGGAGAGCTTAGAAGGCACTGAGACTTCCTGCACGATCCTACAGTGGTGGATATGTATCATTACAAATTTGTCCAAATCCAAAGAACGTACACCACCAAGAGTGAACCCTAATCTAAACTGCAGACTTGGTGAGGTGGTATTCAATGTGGGTTCCTCAGCTGTGAAAAGCATGATGCTCTGATGCAGGATTTTGTTGATGGAGAAGACTGTGTCTGTGTGGGAGACGGGGACCTAGGGGAACTCTCTGTGCTCTCAGCTCAAATTGCTGTGAACCTAAGGCTGCTTTAAAAGATCAAGTCTAAGTCCAAAATATCAGGGCAGGGGGAGAGACAGACAGAGAGTGAGAGGAGGAAAAAGGAGAGAAAGGGAAAAGGAGAGGATTTCATCAAATTAGAAGAAAGAACAATGGACTAGATGAAGCATAAGGGACGAACCATGTAATGAATCTGACCTAACTTTTCCTTTGGCCATATATGCATATGCCACAGTGAAATCTTACCATCACATATAGTCAAAAGACACTAACTCAAAAAAAATTAAAAAACAATAAGTAAACAGCAGAAGCATTAGTAGAGTAAAGGGAAGGGAAAAGGGAAATACTGGGGACTGAATTAAAGCAAATTATATTCTGTGCTTTTATAATTATGTTACATGATTATGAATCCTAAAGTTCTGTATAACTAAAAAGAACCAATAAAAATAAAACCAAACTTTGCCCAAAATTTTGCCAAAAACTGTAATTGTTAACTTAAATTTTTTAAAATAAAATATTAAGTCTATTTTTTGGAATAAATAAATAAGAACTGAGTGCAGTGAGATAATAGGAGAAAGGCATGCTCAACCTCACTTTGTATGTGGGAAGGCATCCAAGGTGTCATCTTGATATTACTTGAGAAATATACACACATTCAAACAATTTTGAAAAGTGTAAGTGTGACCATTAGTTAAGCAAAAGTAAGATGTATAAGATTCTAGATACCTGGTGAGGGGGGTGGGGGTGGACAAATATTGTGATATATCCAAAAAATGAGAAAATAAAACCAAATAAGATTGGCAGTTTTCCAAAATATGGAGGAAGTGTGTTCTGATTATAATAACAGAAAGAAGAGGCAACATTGATGTACAGAAGCAACTACACAGTGATGTACCTCCTTGAGGTTTATTATGGGAAATTAGTAGCTGCCTCTCTCCATTCCCAACCAACAGAGCAACTTTTATTAAAAGTTTATCTATATTAAAAAAGTTTATCTATATTAAAAGTTTATCTAATAAAAAAAGCTTATCTAAATTAGAGCATGTCATAGTTATAGATGTGTAACAAATTGCAGTAGACTGGATAGTTCAAACCACAGATATTTACTTCTCAGAGTTACAGAAAATGGGAAGACCAAAATCAAAGTGCTGGTGATCTGAGGTCTGAGGCCTGCTTGCTGATTTACAGATTATTTCTTTTCACTGTATTCTCACATAACAGAGAGCAAAGAGAGAAGGTAAGCTCTCTGACCTCTTCTTACAAAGGTTCTAATCCCATTCATGAGGGCTCCACCTTCATGACCCTATTATATCCCACAGGTCCCAGCTCCTAATTCCATCACCTTAGGAGCAAGATTTCAACATATGAATCTTGGGGGAACAGTCCACTCAGTCCCTCATGGAATAACTTCCTTCCCCATTCCTCCCACTTGAAGATAATTTCCTCTTAATCTCCCCTATATCTGGGAAGAGAAAGAATCTTGACTTAATAGTCAGATAACTGCACAGAGCAATGGTTCACAATCCAGTTCTTGAACCTGAAGAGTTTCCTAAAAACATCACTGTCCAGACTCACCCCATGTAATTCTGTATTATTTGGTGTGTGGTAAGTCCTGGACATCAGTCTACTTTTGAGCTATCAGGTGCTTCTGATGTGCTGTAGGTTTGAGAATGGTGGTGACAGAATGCTTGAAGCTCAGGGCTGGCCTGTGCACAGAAGAGGAGTTTGTTTCCTGTTTGGAAGCAGGTTAATGTCAGGTACTCATATGTAGACTATGACCCAATAAGTGTAAGAATTGCTAATTAGAAAGTGATATATAAATGGTGCATGAAGATAGGACTGGAAGCTTTCTCAACAATTTTTTCTTCTCTATAGAATGAGGTAACATTGGAAACTTGAAGGTGAAGGATAAAATGGTCCCCACCAACAGGTATTAAGAACTCATTAATATTATTATGATAACAACAATGTAATGACATGGAAACTTTTAATTTTGACATTATGCATATTTTGACATTTCTCATTGTGCAAAATTGTATATAAAGTATTATTACTATTATGGAAAATAAGCAGATGGATAAAAATTTTTACTAGCACAATCATACAATCATTTTTTAAGAGAGAGAGCAGAAGAGAGTGAGAGGGAAAAGTCAGTTTTATTTATTTTTTCATTTGTTCTTCATTTCTTTGACACTTAGTTTTATATGTGGTGCTGGGGTTCGAACCCAGGTCCTTGCACATGCCAGACAAGTGCTCAAGCCACTGAACCACTGATTCAGCCTAGTACAATCATTTTTTCATTGTGATGTTACTTTTATTGCAAAAGAATAAAAGAATCCTTATTATCCTTCAGTATAAAATACAAGAATAAACAAAGACACAACCACACAACAGTGTACATCAAAAGTCTCTAAGGAAGAATGATAAGTAACTCCACATAGGGTTATGGAAAACCTTCCAAGGTACACTACTATGTGAAAAATTCAAGGTACACAAGTGTGTGCAGTACAAAGAGAGAAGGACAGTGAGAAAGTGAGTGAGACAGAGAGACAGAATCAATTTTTATTAAGTTTTTCACATGGCTTTCATTGCTATGACACTTAGTTGTGTACATGGATGCTGGAGTTTGAACCGATGTACTCGAGCATGCCGTGTAAGCACTGTAACCCCCGAGCCACCGCACCAGCCCCAGTACAATCATTTTTTTAAGAGTTTTTTTATTGAGAAATTTATTTGGTGAACAATCATACAAATTTTAACAAAATAATATATAATGTATATAGCTTCTGAAAATTGGATTTACCCCCGAGTGCCCCCCAATGACCCACCCTTATCCTTCCCTTCCCCTTCCCACAACATCTCTAAAACAAGTATTAGGTTGTGTAACATTACATGATATCTGGATTTAACATCTGATAATAGACCACCTCTCTTAATGGCCAGGTACAATCATTTTTAATCAAATAAAGCACATTAGGACCTTGCTACTCAATGTGTGGCCCATTGGTTAGCAGCATTGGTGTCAAGTGAAAATTATTAGAAAGCAAGTTTCACCCAAAGTCCGAGAAACACTACACTACGGAATTCTGTCAGAAAAAACAGCACCAGAAGGAACAGATGAGAAAACCCAGAACAAAAGATGGGTAGGAAAGATGATTCAGGGTTCAGGGACAGCATTCTAGGAAAAGTACAATTCTTTGGGAGATAAAAAGATAACTTTTCCTGTTGCTGTACAAATGTTGAATTGTCCAGCAAAATCTAGCTACCAATGAGTACTTCTAAATATCTCCACCTGTTTGGTGTCTAGCAACTGTAAGAGGTAATTCAGAAAAATGCCCCATTCCATCTTCTAGCATTCTAATCTAGTCAAAAATAATGCCAATGTTCTTGAAAAAGATAGACCAAAATAATGGCAAATTTTCTTTACCACTTAACAGCTTACAAATCACAATCGCATACATACAAGATGTTAGATGAAAAGGTAGTGCAGGTATTACAAATCTCTGAAAAAAACAAGGCTCACAAATAGAACAGTCTCAAATAAAATGATACAGTAAAAAAAGTTATGGAATTCAGAGTTAAACAAAAACCCAATGACTCCAGATCCGATGCAAATGGATTGCTCATGTGCAGATTTATAGTGCACTCTGTAGGGTTAATACCATGAACTATGGAACACATTGGTAGCAGGGAAGCCCAGCAGTAATTTGCATAGGATGTGATAAAGACAGAGACTTGGATGAAATTATGAGAACTGAGAGTATGGTGCCTTTTGGGGAGGTCATATAGGCACATAAGTCAACAAGAGATTGGCAGATTAACTGTAGAGGCTTGGGAAAGCAAGTCACTTATTCTTTTTTTTCTTTTTCATTTTTTATTAGTGCATTATAGTTGT
>PVKS010016053.1:0-44737 GCA_004027875.1 Aplodontia rufa
AGAGAGAGAGAGAGAGAGAGTGAGAGAAAGACAATTTTATTCAGTTTTTCATGTGGCTTTTGTTGCTCCAACACTTTGTTGTGTACGTGTGTGCTGGGGTTTAAACCCACAGACTCACATATGCAAGGCAAGCACTGTATCCACTGAGCCACTGCTCCAGCCCCATGCCTTGTTTTTTGTTTTGTTTTTTTAAAAGAGGACTGTGTGTGTGTGAGAGAGAGAGAGAGAGAGAGAGGAGAGAGAGAATCAATTTTTACTGAGTTTTTCACTTGGCTTTCGTTGCTCTGACACTTGGTTACTTGTTGTGTACGTGGGTGCTGGGATT
Organism: Aplodontia rufa; assembly: GCA_004027875.1. NCBI lineage: Eukaryota > Metazoa > Chordata > Mammalia > Rodentia > Aplodontiidae > Aplodontia > Aplodontia rufa. Next base: position 326 of record PVKS010016053.1, read on the forward strand.
TGAACCTGTATACTCTTGCGTGCCCAGTGTAACCTCGGAGCCACGGCTCCAGCCCCCCATGCCTTGTTTTTTAAATTAAAAGTGATTCAAGAAAGGGGCGGGGGACTCAAGCGATGAGCTGGGCATGGTGGCACACGTCTGTAATCCCAGGGGCTCCAGCTCCAGAGGCTGAGGCAAGAGGATAGCAGTTTAAAGCCAGCCTCAGCAACTTAACGTGATCCTGTGTCAAAATAAAATATAAAAAGGGGTAGGGATGTGCTTTAGTGGTTAAGCACCTGTGGGTTCACTCGGTGGGTATCAAAAAAAAAAAGTAAGCTAATTTAATGTAAACATTATGGTAAAGTGGTATAACATTATGGCAAAAAATCTCATAGAATGTATAGAAATGAAACAATGGTCTAGAGGTCCTTGTGTGTTGGAGAGCATAACTTCTATTTTCATTTCAGTTCCTAGCACTATGCTTACCATGCAGTAGATGAACACCGAACATTTGACAAATTAAGAAACACTTACCTCCAACATCTTTTTTTTTTTTTTTGTACCAGAAATAGAACCAGGGGCTACTTAACCACTGAGCAACATCCGCAGTTCTTTTTTATACTTTATTTTAGGACAAGGTCTCACTAAGCTTCTTAAGACCTCGATAAATTGCTGAGGCTGGCTTTGAATTTGTGATCCTTTTTCCTCAGCCTCCTTAGTCGCTGAGATTACAAGTGTGCGCCACTGTGCCTGGCACCTCCAACATTTTCAAGCCCTAATTTCATTTAGGAAATATACAGGAATAGTGACAGGCTTTCTCCACCACTTAATTTTTTGAAAGAGATTAGCTTGATTCCTTCTAGTTACATTATTATCATAAAAATGACTTTTTACATGTTTCAAATAGCCACAGCATAGGAGATCAAATTCATAAAAGCATACACTTGTATATTTTCTACCTGGATTGAGTGGAATGTTTTATAAATCAAAGTGCTGGAGCAAAAGAAAACTTTTGGCAATGCATTCTGTATAAATCCCCACATACTGTTTCAACTTCAATGTCATGGAACAAGTTAAGAAAGGGTATGTGGGGGTGGGGTGGGGTGGAGCCGTGGCTAGGCGGCTCAGTGGTTCCATGGTTGCAGCACATGCCTGGCATGCATGAGGACGCAGGTTGGAACCCCAGCATCAGGTACACAACTAAATGTTGGAGCAGCCAAAGCCACATGAAAAACTAAATAAAATTGATTATTTCTCTTCTCTGTCCCTCTCTCGTTAAAAAAAGAAAAAAGAAAGAAAGAAAGAAAGAGAGGGTAGGGGAAGGGCTGGGGCAGTGGTGACTCAGCAGTTGCCTAGGTATGCAAAGACCCAGGTTCGAACCCCAGCACCACATACACAACTGAGTGTCAGAGCAACGAAAAGCAGATGAAAAACTAAAATAAAATTTATTCTCAAAAGAAAGAAAGAAAGAAAGGGTCAGAGAGGTACTGGGGAAGGGGAGAGAACGGAAGAAGGTAAGGGAGGGAGGAAATGGTGACCTCAGCTTCCTACCAGAGAGCAAGCAACACACACTTCTTTACCCTGTGCTGCCTCAAATCTGGAAAAAGGAAGAGCAGAAATTTTTATGTAATATAAATGATGATGGCTTCACAACTTATTTTAAATCAATTCTAGCTATCTTTGCATTTCAAGTTTCTAACGAACTTCTTTTCACAGTTTGACTTTTTCCTCAGATACTTTCCTTGCTGAGAACAGAGAAAAAACTCACTTGCCATCTACACTGTCTTTTCACATACTCCTAGAAATGTTTTTTTCATTTTTAAACTGTAAAGCACTTGTGTTTTTTCTAATCACTTTAGCAATAGTCTGAAATTTTCAAAAGATAACAAGAAAGTAAAAATCAGAGTATCATGCCTCCGCATTGAAATTCGGTTTACATACAACACACTGATAAACATGGTTTTAACTAAATATGTTTATAATTTACACAGGTGTAGTAAATTATTTTTTCCTCTACTTAATATGTAGGCTCACTCTGGTCAATCACCAGGTCAAGTTTCATTTCTTTGCAAAGTCAATGCAATGGGCTGAACAGAGGCCTTCAAAAAAGATATGTCCCGGGGTTGGGGATTTAGTTCAGTGGCAGAGCACTTGCCTAGCAAGCACAAGGCCCCAAGTTTGGACCTCAGCCCTGAAAAAAAAAAAAAAAAAAAAAAAAGATATGTCCAAGTTGTAATTCGTGGTCTGTGATTTTGTCGGGAAAAAGGGTTTTTGCAGGTGTAATTAAATTGTGAATTTTCAGGTAAGTTCATTCTGGATTAACTCCACTACAAGTGACCTCATATGAGATAAAAGAGAGAAAATAGAGGAAAAGGTTATATGAAGATAAAGACAGAGACTAGAGCTATGCAGACATGGCCAAGGTATCCCTAGGGCTATATAGGAGACTAGAAGAAGAAGGATTCTCCTCTAGTGCCTTCAGAGGGAATGACTCTATGAATACCTTTATTTCATATTTTTGGCCTACAGAACTGTAAAAGAATTAATTTCTCTTGTTTTAAGCCACAAATTTGTTGCACTTTGTTGTGGCATCTCTAGCAAACTAATAACATGGTCAGTATTCCAAATTTTCCTATGATAATCCTAACCTGTTCTCCAGCCCTACTTTCTTTTCCAGCTTTGTGCCCCTTTGCCTTGTTTCATTCCCCCTGTTGCTTCAAGGCCTTCGCACGTGGCCTTCCAATGTACCAACTGCAGTTCTCCATTCTTTAACACCCTCATCGAGAGTTCTTCTGGAAAAGTTAAGGGACCTTCCAGCCTAGTTCTTCACCATAAGTCTCCCTCTCAGCAGTATATAATTCTTCTTATAGTCCTTACTGTAGTTTGTTTCTTTGCTAGTGTGAGTATCAGATTCTATCTGCCTAGTGGCTGGGGGTCTAGCAGAGTGGTAGGATGCCAACAAAAGTGAGGCTCTGGGTTCAGTTGTCCAGAATAGCAAAATGAATTAATTTAAAAATTCTGGGGGCTGGAGTGGTGGCTCAGTGGTCACAGTGCTTACCTTGCATGGGCGAGTTCAAACCCCAGCACTATGTACACAGCGAAGGCTCAGTGCACCAAAGGCCACATGAAAAACTGAATAAAATTGTTTCTCACTTTCTCTCTCTCATTGTTCCTCTCTCTCAAAAAAGAAAAAAATTCTGTCTACCAGATTGTAAACTTCATGAGCTCTGCCTCCCCTCCCCACCATTACATTCCCAGTCTAGCCCTGTACCAGCTGTGCCTTAACAATCCCTTTTGAATGAAGGCTCACTTTCCAGAAGCATCACAGACCTTGGGAACCTCTCCTAGTATGCAATAGAGGCTATGAGCTAGGTCAGATGACCATATCATTTATACTCCAAAGCAGATCACTTCTGAGAGAGTAATTAATAATGAGTTACCTAGATACAATCCCAACCCTAGGTAAAAGACTGTGCCTGCCATAGGAACAAACAAAAAAGGCAAGAGGAAAGCTAGAAGGGATAGGCCACATGTTGAAGGAATGGGAAGAGTATCATTTAAATATGCTTAACTGCTACTGTATTAACTGCTTTCTTCAAAATTGTGTTCGTTTTTTACCTGCCCCGTCTCTACAATGGAAACTCTGAGGGACTTCATCTGCTAGTTCACTGCAATAGTGCCTGCCGCATAAAGGCTCTCACTAACCATCTGAATGAATGCATTACACCCTGCGCGATTAATGAAGACTCAACGCTAAGCCCGGGCTGGGGGGCTACCTCCACTTAAGAGAGCTCCAAGCCTTGAGCGTCAAGGGGCCTAACAATTACTAAGGGTTGGGCTGAGATTAATGCAACCAAGGCCCCAGCGGCGGGGGCTGTCCACCACCGCCTCCCTGGGCTCACCAGCTCGGCCCCCAGACACCCTCCCTCCTGGCACAGCCCCGTCCCCGGGTCCCCAGTCCTCCGGGGCTCCAGGCGACCCCCGCCCCCCACGCAGGACCCCGGGCCCGCGGTCCCCGCCCCGCGCGGTCCGAGCGGACAGGCTCGCGCCGCGCAGCGCCCCCCCGCCCCGCGCAGGCCTCTGCGGCTGCGCGCTGGCGGGGCCGAGGCCGAGGGGAGGGGGTCGCGCTGGGGGCCTCGGAGCTGCTGTGGCGGCGGCGGCAGCGAGAGACACATCGGGCCCAGTGGCCGCGGGCGGACCGGAGGGAACGTAGGAAGCGGTCATGTCTCGCTACACGAGGCCCCCCAACACCTCCCTGTTCGTCAGGAACGTCGCGGACGCCACCAGGTGAGCGGCGGCGGCCGCAGGTTGGAGACGCGGGGGAGGGGCGGGGTAACGGCCGCGCCGGTGCCGGGCCGAGGCCCGGCGGGTGTGCCCGGAGCCTCCTCGCGGGCCCAGCCCGCAGCCCGCCGAGCCGCCTGCTCGGCGGCGGGGTGAGCCCCGAGCAGTTCGGGGGCCTGGGCGGGACTCGCGCCCCCGCCCTCCCGGCGGGCGTTCCGCCCCGGTGCGGCGCACTCTGCCCCGCAGCGCGTTACGCACCCCGGCATCGCGCCCCCGGTTAGGGGAGCGCAGGATGCGTCTTCCCGGTAGCCGCGTCCCTGCCCGCCTCTAGCCGGGGTGTCAGCGTTTGAGCCTTTGTCGCCGTGCCCCAGGAAAGCAGTGTGTGCACCCCTCCTAAACGAGGAGGAATTGGGGGAGGATTGAGAACGTGGCATAAAATAGTGGTGCGTACCCTTGGGCCTTACAATTTCCTTTCCCCCAGTCTGGTCTCCTTACAGTTAGTGCTCCTGATTCAATTCCGTTCTTTTCACAATTTTATAATATATACAAAAGATGACTTTAGTGAATGACGTTTACATCTTTTTCTTTAAAGTTGTAAGCGTATTAACACCCTTTGAAACAATTTGGATGGACTTAACTGGTTAATTCTGATACTGAGTCCTCCCCACTTTCACCATCCCCCTTTGAGAATTTTGTCTATATCATGTCTAAACATAGATTTTTAAGAAATGACTTTTCCCTTTTCTTCCTTTTTTAAAAATTTTTTTGGAATGACTTTTTCATATAGCACTTTTCTCTCTAATAGGAGCCTGAGGGAATTGGGATGGTGGTGGGGAGACAATGTAGACATTTTCTTCGCACTGGGCTTAATCCCACCCGCATCTTTCCAGTTATGCAATATTGTCTTGTACATAGGGACAGATGAAACAGTTTCAGTGACTGACTCTGGGCTGGACAGGTGCAAATATATACCAGACTTGACTTCATAGTCATTTGGAGTAATCATAATTTACCTTTGAGGAGTAAATATTAAGTATTTTTAAATTTGACCACTACACATATATATGTCACAACTATAGACTGTGAGTTAATATATCTTAATTAACATCTTCTAAAGGATGCCTGTGTTTATACTTCTCTCCACCTGTTTATCCATATGTTACAAAGAAAAGCAAATTTTGTGATTTGGGTAGGGTAAAAAAAAAAAAACCCATAATTAAATGGACCACTTACTTGAAAACTGAATAAACATTAAGTCTCTCTAGCATATTTGCAAAAACAAACAAGAAAACAAACGAACAACCAGCCAACCACAGAAACCCCAGAGGTTTCCAGTTCTAATGACTACAGGATCCAGCCAGCGTAACATAAATGAGTGAAGCTGTAAGGTTAAAGGGCTCAACATGATGATGTAAGCAAATGGAAAAGGACGTGAGAGCTCCAGCTGAAAAATTTGGACTCCTTGTTGCCACATCTTATTTTCTTTCTTTTTTTCCCCCACATCTTATTTTCAAGAGAAATCAGAAATCTGGATTCTGTCAGGTGCAAAAGGGCAGGCTTGTAATCCCTACAACTCTGGAGGCTGAGGCAGGAAGATTACAAGTTCAAGACTAATTTATACAATTTAGCAAGCCCTTTTAAGAAGAGCTGGGGATGTAGCTCAGTGAGAGAGCACTTGCCTAGAATGCACCCAGCTGTGGGTTTAATCCCCAGCACCACAAAGAAGAAAAAAATCTAAAGCACATCTGCATAAAACAACTCACTTCTGGTCTAGGTAATCTACCCTCAGGTATTGAAACTAATAATAGAGATTTACTGATTTCCTTTTCCATTCTTTCACTGCATTTTTAGCGTTGCCACTGGGGAGGCAAACAAAATATAGGAGATTATGTTGTATTAATGAAATAATTGCTAACATTTGTTAAGTATTTGCTAAACTGCACTAAAATGTAGCATATATTATTACATTTTAATATTAATCTTGTATGCTCTTTATTGACTGCTTTTACAGATAAGGTTTAGAGAAATTGTTTCTTGCTGAAATACATAGCTAGTGGGTTTTGTTAAAAATGGAATCATCATGGGGCTGGAGAGGTGGCTTAGTGGTTTCGCACTTTCCTCACATGCTCAGGGATGCAGGTTCGAACACCAGTACGACATACTCCACGAAGTGTCTGAGCAACGAAAGCCAAGTAGAAAACTAAATAAAATTGATTTTTTCTCTCTTTCTCCCTCTCATTGTCCCTCCCTCTCTTAAAAAAAAAAAAAATGGAATCATCACATGTAACCTACATTCACCTTTTTATACAAGTGTATGCAGTGTAAGTTAACTAGTACTATACACCTTGACATATTTTAAGTTAGCTTTATCATTTAGTATTACCTATAAGAAAAATAATTGGGATAAAATGTCCAAACAAATGGTATAAAATTGTATATGCAATGATATGTAAAAAAGGAAAAACTAGAAAATAAGACTGGAAAAAATTCATCAGAGTGGTGAGGACTTGGCTGATTTTTCCTATTTTTAATTTTTATTTAATAAGAATATTAGTTTTATTTTTGTTTTTGTTTTTGTACTGGGGATTGAAACCAGGGGCGCTTAACCACTGAGCCACATCCCCAGCCCTTATTATTTTTTATTTTGAGACTAATCTCAAGATTAAAAAAATCTCATGTTGCTTGGGGCCTTGCTAAGTTGCTGAGGCTGGTTTTGAACTTGTGATTCTTCTGCTTCAGCCTCCTGAGTCACTGGGATTAAGGTGTGTATGAACCTGCCCAGCAAAAATATTAGTTTTAAAGCCAAATGTTATTTAAAAATGTTTGTCAAGGTGGCTTTTTTGGTGGGTGTGGGGTTCACCAGGGATTGAACCCCTGGGTGCTTAACTACTGAGCCACATCCCCAGGCCCCCACCCCACCTTTTTATTGAGATAGGATCTTGCTTAGTTGCCTAGGGCCTTGCAGAATTGCTGAGCCTGGCTTTGAACTTTGAATCCTTCTGCCTCAGCTGAAAATGACTATTTTAATACAAACTATAAAGCACAGGACATTAAAAGATACGTGGGTTAGCATAAAATTTAATAGGAATGACATTGAACACAAGAGATTTTTTAAATGTTTTAAATTTTGTTTCTTTTCATTGGTGAAACAAAATATGGATCAGGAAAAATATTAACTTTAATATCTGTTTACTGTATAAAGGAATAATTTTGAATGGCAAATATAATGTACTATGTAATGGAATAAAATAATAATAACCAAATCTCAAAAGTAGCATTCCCAGGGTTGGAGTGGTGGCTCAGCAGAAGAAAGCTTGCCTGGCATGCATGAGAACCTGGGTTCAAACCCCAGCACCACAAACACAACTAAGTGTCAGAGAAACAAAGGCCAGATGAAAACAGAATTGATTCTATTTCTCTCTCTCTCTCTCTCTCTCATTCTCTCCCTCCCTCTCTTAAAAAAAAAAAACAAAGTAGCATTCCCATTTTGATATGTAACATCATGTTGACAGGGGTAGAACTAATCAAGTACCTCTTTTGAACTATTTAGCAACATTCTTTGGTTACAGTATATATGAGACTGTATATTTTGCTGTTGATTTAGAAAAGCATTAAACATATTTGAGCAACATTTATGATAAAAAGGTCTAGCAAACTGGAATACAAGGAAACTTCTTAAGTCTATAATAAAGGGCATCTATGAAAATTCTATAGCTAACCTCATAGCTTAATGGTGGAAGACTGAATGAATGCTTTTCCCCTCAGACCAGGAACAAGACAAAGGTACCCACTCTCACCATCTCCAACCTTTTATTGCAGGTCCTAATCAGTGCTTGTTGCTAGAAAAGGAATGAAAATATAAATTGAAAAGGTAGAAGTAAAATCAGTCCTTATTCATAGGTGACATGTTTTTAATTTTTACATAGAAAACACCATAAAGCCTGGGCATGGTGGTGCATGTCTATAATCCCAGCAGTTTGGGAGACTGAGACAGGAGGATCATAAGTTCAGAATGAACTTCAGCAACTTAGCAAGACCCTGTCTTACGTGAGTGTGCAAGTTCAAACCCCAGCACCACGTACACAACGAAGTCTTGAAGCAAGGAAGGCCACATGAAAAACTGAATAAAATAGTTTCTGTCTTTCTCTCTCTCACACAGTCTTTCTCTCAAAAAAAAGAAAAGATGCAGGGGCTGGAGTAGTGGCTCAGCTGTTACAACTCAAGGACACAGGTTCAAACCCCAGCACTACATACACAACAAAGTGTCAGAGCAACCAAAGCCACATGAAAAACTAAACAAAATTCTGTCTTTCTCTCTGTCCCTCTCTCTTTAAAATAAATAAAAATAAAAAGATGCTGGGGCTGAAGCAGTGGCTCAGTGGTTACGGCGTTTGCCTGGCATGCGTGAGTACACAAATTCAAACCCCAGCACCCACGTACACATCTAGGTGTCAAGAGCAACGAAAGCCATGTGAAAAACTCAATAAAAATTGATTCTCTCTGTCTCTCCCTCTCTATCTCACTGTCCTTCTTTCTTAAAAAAAAAAAAAAGATGCAATAATGAAAATGTGATATTGGCCTAAGTGTAGACAAATAGTCTATAAGTAATCCACACTTATAGAATTAATTGATTTTTTTATATTCTTTAGCTATATTGAGAATTGAACCCCGGCCTCATGCATGCTAGGCAGGAGCTCTACGATTGAGCTATATTCCCAGCCCACAATTAATATTTGACAAACATAGTAAAGTGATCCAGTGGAGAAAGGAAAGTTTTCCACAACTGCTGTGCATGAGCAACTAGATACCCATGTGGGAAAAACATGAACTGCATTTGCAACCTCTGCCTCACATAATTGAGCTGGATCATTGATCAAAATGTAAAAAAAAAACTAGAAAGGTTTTAGAAGAAAATATAAACACCTTCATGACCTGGAGTCGGCAAAAATCCTTTCTTTCTTTCCTCCTTCCCTTCTTTTTTTGTTTTCTTCCCCCCGGGACACTAGACCACTGACTGACATGCCCAGTCCCTTATTTATTTATTTTATTTTGAGACAATCTCCCTAAGTTGCTGAGGCTGATCTGGAACCTGCTTCAGCCTCTCAAGTAGCTGGAATCATGGGTATGTACCACTGCACCAGGTTAGGAACAGATTTCTTACAGGACAAAGAAAGCAGCATAAAAGAAAAATATATATTGATAAGTTAGATTGCACCAAAATTAAAATTTGAAGTCACAGAAATTCTCTTTAAAGAAACATTTTAAATGTATCCATAGAAAAATGGATAATTAAATTGTGGATGGGTAAATTGTATTTATTTTTAACAATACCATATAGTATTTAAATGAGTGAACTAAAGCTACATGGACAAATCTCAAGGGGAGCAAAAGCAAAGTGCAAATTACAAATAATTTGGTACCATATGTACATTTGAAACAAGACCTTTTTTGGAGGGGTAGGGACTGAAGCCAGAAGCATTTTACCACTGAGTCACATCCCCAGCCCTTTTTTTTTTTTTTTTTTTTGGAGACAGGGTCTCACTAAGTTGCTTAGGTCCTCACTTAGTTGCTGAGGCAGCCCTGGAACTCTTGTGATCCTTCTGCCTCAGCCTGCCTAGCCACTGGGATTACAGGCATGCACTACTGCTCCTGGCTTTTGTACAACATTTAACGTGTATATATATATATATATATATATGAACATTTATGGAAAAAAGCATTTGCAGTAAAAATATACTTATGCATGGAATGATGAACATCAGTAATTATTTCTAAAGTAGGTATAATGTCTGATTTCTAAAAAATAAAAAAAGTGTATATATATATATAAATACACACACACACACATGACTGGAGATATAACTCAGTGGTAGAGCACTTGCCTAGCATTCACAAGGCCCTAGGTTTGATTCTCAGCCCTGCAAAATAAATACAAAAAATTACTGAAAATTACAGCAAATGTGGCAAGTATTGATATAAAGTAAATCTTGGTAGATACATGGGTGTTTATCTTCTATAATGTATAGAATTCTAAATATGTTAAAGTAAATTCTAAATAAATTAAAATAATTCACACAAATGCAAAAATAATGAAAAAACAGCTGCTGACAGGTGACAGAGTAGAGACAATGAATGGGGATTGAACCCACTGTCTCACAAATGCTAGGCAAGTGCTTTACCACTGAGCTACATCTTTTGTTTTGCTTTTGAGAAAATCTGTTCCTTTAGACTCTGACCTGGGGCTTTTAGAATTCCAAGCCTCTGACACACATTGCTCGAGGTTTATTCTGTATATCACTTAGAATCCCTTTCCTACTCCCCACCCACTTTCGGCTGATGGGATTGGCAGCCTCAGAAGAGCTTCATTTAAATTCTAGCTTGCTACCTGGTTTTGCTACTGTTTGTCCTAGTCAGGCTAAAGTAGCTTCTGCCATCCTAAGTCTCATTTACTCTTTTTTTTTTTTTTAAGAGAGAAAGAATAATTTTATTTAGTTTTTCATTTGGCTTTCATTGCTCCAACATTTTGTTGTGTATGTGGTGCTGGGATTTGAACTCATGTCCTCGCACATGCTAGGCAAGCGCTGTAATCGCTGAGCCACCGCTCCAGTCCTCATTTACTCTTAAATGGTAATACTCATCAATAGGCAAAGATATATTAAGTGCTTTACTGTGTGCCCATCAGCTATGCTAGGTCCAGAGATACACTGGTGAAGATACCTGCTTTATCAGTGATTCCAATATTCAGGAATGGTTGAGAAACTTTTTTTTTTTTTTTTTTGCACTAGGGATTGAACCCAGGGGCTCTTAACCATTGAGCCTCTCTCCAGCCCTTTTTATTTTGTATTTTGAGACAGGGTTTATTTAGCTAAGTTGCTTAGGGTCTTACTAAATTGCTGAGGCTGGCTTTGAACTCACAATTCTCCTGCCTCAGCCTCCTGAGTCACTGGGATAACAGGTGCGTACCACCATGCCTGTCATGGTGGAGAATCTTTATCCCATAGTTTGTTTTATGGAGGCAGGAATTATTTTTCCTGTTCCCTACCGTATCCCTGGAGCCTGACATAGTAGGTGCTTAGTAAGTACTTGTTGAATGAATAAGTAAAAGAAAAAAATGATATTGTCACTGTTCTCTAAAGCTAATAGTCTATCAGGGAAGGCAGACAAACTTGTTATTATGAATGTTAAAGTATGTCATAACATTGGCTGCCTAGCAAATAGTGGCTATTTAGTCCATGTTAGTTGTATCTTTGTGTGTTATCTCCTAAAGCCCCATCTGTATCCTTAATCTCTGACTTGTCTTCTAGTTTGAGAGAAAATAATATAATCTGTATAATAACAATTTTCAGTTAAACCTTAAATTCTGCATTTCTAAGCCTAAAAGCTGCTGCTGCTTTTGCTGCTTTTTCTCCAATCTAGCTTTCTTTTCCAACCATCTGATTTTTGTCATTGACAGCATCTTTCTTCCTTTTGCCCAAGCTAGAAGTTTTGCAGTCATCTTTGACTCTTCTCTTTATATAATGTCTTTTGAAATATTCTTATATCTTCTGAGCCATACTTTGTGCACAGAGCTTGATGCTGAATCCCTATGATTGCCATGAGGCAATATGGTGTAGCGGTTAAGAACATAGTAGCCAAGTGTGGTAGCACATACCTATAATCCCAGCGATTTGGGGGACTGAGGCAGGAGGATTGAAAGTTTGAGACCAGCCTCTGCAACTTAGTGAGGCCCTAAGCACCTTAGTGAGACTCTGTCTCAAAATAAAATAAAAAGGGCTCAGTGGTAGAGTGCCTCTGGATTCAATCCCCAGTATATAAATGAATAAATAAATACAACTCAGACTAGTGTCAGACTGTGGAAGTTAGATTCTACCTTTCCCTTACTGGCTCAGTGACCTTAGGAGGATTTATTTGCCTGTATCCTCATCTGAAAAACAACCCTACAGTTATGAGAATTAAATAGTCTTAAGATGAACAGTGACTAGTATGTAATGAATTGTAACTGCCAACTTATTCCTACTAAATATTTTGTCTCTTCAGTTAAATTGTAGTACAGTGAAGACAAATGTGCTGTTTTATTTGGTATTCCCTCCTCAGTACCTAAGGCATATAAGAGATCCAAAATACCCATCAAATTTGTGAATACAGTAGTTTGCTGTATGTTTAATAGCAAAACATCCATTTTTCTTTAAACCTGAGAAATAATTTTAGGATTTCTTTAGAATCTAATTCTTGGTATCTGAAAATAAAGATTAACATAAACATGAAATTATAGTGAGGCAAATGAATGTGTTGTTAATGAAGTGTAAGTCTTATGGGAAGAGCTTTCAAAGGTGAATATTCTGGATCAAGGCATTTCAAAATTGACTAAGCATAACAACCACTTGGAGTGCTTGTAAAAATACAGATTCCCAGTCCCTGATCCAGACTTCCTGAATCAGAGCTAAGAGAGAGGACTGAGAATTTGTTGTTTTCCTTTCCTTTTATCTTCTTTTCAAAACCTTGGGTGATTCTTACGTATTAGATAATGCTGGACTACATGATGTAATTTCTTTTGAAGGTTTCAACTGGATTTCTGTAGGCAAAATATTTTAATCCAGCTATTCATATTTCTTTGCCCTATTTCTAAAACACTTCAGGCCTGAGGACTTGCGCCGTGAGTTTGGTCGATATGGCCCTATAGTAGACGTTTACATTCCACTTGACTTCTACACTCGCCGCCCAAGAGGATTTGCTTATGTTCAATATCCTTTATTTTAATATGTGCATGTGAATATACTGCATATATGTGCTTTATACACATATGTATTCAGGAGCTGTGTTACAATATTAACATTGCCTAATTAAATGTGTTTATTTCTTTATCTCAGAAAATCTAAAGCAGTCCACAGTAGCTGGCAAGCGCCCCCCAGTTTGAACCAACCTGTTAGCTAGAATCCAAGCATAAACCGAGCAGGCGAGACAAAAGACACCTAAAGTTCAAGCATCAAGGAGTAAAGAGGGAGGGTGGACACAGATATAAAGACCTGGAAGAGGGGAAGTCTTTATCAAGCAAAAGACAAAGCCAACTTTGAGACTTCGGCTTTCCTACATTTACTCAGAGTTCCAGAGTCAAAGCCAAGTCTGATTTTGTTGGTTCTGCGTCTCTTATAAAGTCCATCTTGCAAGTCTTAAAGAGTAAAGGTCAAGGTTCAAGATCAAGTGACATTGAGGTAATTGCCAGTCTCATTTTATATTGCATTTCTTGAGCTTTTTTGTTTGCTATTAAAAAAAAAAAACTAGCCAACAACCTCCTAAAATACAGCTAATCTTTTTATATTGCTAATATCCATTATAATTAGGTTTAAAATTATAATTTATGTAGCTAAGGGAGTTTAGTGAAGTATTTAAAAACCAATATACAGAACTCCAGATATCTGCAGATTGCTTTTTTTTTCTTTTTTAAGAGAGAGGGACAGTGAGAGAGACAGAGAAAGAGAGAAACAACTTTATTTAGTTTTTCACATGGCCTTAGTTGCTCCAACACTTAGTTGTGTACATGGTGCTGGGGTTTGAACCCGGGTGCTCGTGCTTGCCAGGCAAGTGCCGAAACCACTAAGCCAACGCTCCAGCCCCCTGCAGATTGCTTTTATGTTTGTTTTAATGTATATTCCAAGTAGTTTATTCAAAGTACGTTTATTTTCCAAGTAGTGAAAACATAAGGCATTATTTATTTTTTTTAAAGAGAGAGGGACAGTGAGAGAAAGAGAAAGAGAGAATCAATTTTATTCAGTTTTTCATGTGGCTTTCATTGCGGCAACACTTAGTTGTGTATGTAGTGCTGGGGTTTGAACCCATATCCTTGCACATGCCAGGCAAGCACCCATAACCACCCAGCCACTGCTCCAGCCCTCAAAGGACATTATTTAAAGTGGTAGATTCAAAGATGGATATTGTTTTTGAAAGAACTAAATCAGTTCTTGTTTTAGCTCACTTGTATGTGTTCAAGTTTGTTTATAATAAGTAATTTATCCCAGATGTCATAATTAGAAAGCTTTTTAATGGAAAAGTAACTTTAATTTCAGATTAAGGCTTCTGCATGCTGATATTTTCAGTGAAAAATCTGATGGATCCTTTATCTGAAAGAAGGGAATGAGTCATGAACAGTTTATTTTATAATACTAGCCTTTTTGGACTAATTTTTTTCCTCATAACATTTCAAATTATACATGGCATATTGTAGCTATACTAATATATACATTAAAAGAACAATTACATGTTCATTTATATTCTTTAGATTCATTTCTCTAGATCATAAAAGGGCTTTTGTTTCATAGTAAAAAGTGAGTTTTTTCTTGATTATTCATATTAGAGATATATAAGCTTAATATCTAGAATTTATTTTTCCTATTAATTTCATTTCATGTGTAAATAACACCTTAAAAATATTTTTACTTGCTATCTGATGTTCAAAGTGTCCTTAACAGCTAGTCATATTTGAAGATGTTCGAGATGCTGAAGATGCTCTTTATAACCTCAATAGAAAGTGGGTATGTGGCCGTCAAATTGAAATACAGTTTGCACAAGGTGATCGCAAAAGTAAGTGTGTCTAAACATTAGATCTTGTTTATTCAGCAGAATGAGTTTCAACAATAACAGATTTTTTAATTTAAACTTCTTTCAGAAAATTATACTAATTAAGTGACTGTCACTATGGTTTTCAGGTAATGAATTATGTTATAAGCCTTGTTCTTCATATTCTAGCACCAGGCCAAATGAAATCAAAAGAACGTCATCCTTGTTCCCCAAGTGATCACAGGAGATCAAGGAGCCCCAGCCAAAGGAGAACTCGAAGTAGAAGTTCTTCATGGGGAAGAAACAGGAGGCGGTCAGATAGCCTTAAAGAGTGAGTACCAAATACAAGAAGATGGAAAACAAAACTTTTTTCTTTTTCTTTTTTTAAACAAGCCACTTGAACTATTTTGTTTGATTTATATTAACAATCAGCTTTTGTGAAAAGATATGTTCTTCTCTATTATATATCGTTATTTCACTTGGTGTCATTGGATACCCTGGTGTTTTTATTTCATGACAGATTTAAATTTTAAAATTTTAAATAGAAAGATACTATATACTGAAGAAAATGTAAATATATATATTCGACAAACAAGGGGAAGAATTTTAGATGAATAAAATATTCCTCAGTAAGGCCAAAATTTCAGAATATTGAGTTCTGAAAAAATGATTAAACTCTTAAGAAATGTTAAATAACCACTTGTGAAAGGTTTATGAAAATTAATATAAATAGACTGGGGGTATAGTGGTGCATACCTATAATCCCAGCAACTCAGGAAGCTGAGATAATATGGTCACAAGTTTGTGGCCAGCCTCAGCAACTTAGTGAGACTCTGACTCAAAATAAAAAGGACTGGGAATGTAGCTCAGTAGTAAAGCACCCCTGAGTCACCCCTGAGTTCAGTTCCTAGTACTGGAAAATAATTTTTTTTTTTTTTTTAAAGAGAGAGGGACAGTGAGAGAGACAGAGAAAGAGAGAAACAACTTTATTTAGTTTTTCACATGGCTTTAGTTGCTCCAACACTTAGTTGTGTACGTGGTGCTGGGGTTTGAACCCGGGTCCTCATGCTTGCCAAGCAAGCGCCGAAACCGCTGAGCCACCGCTCCAGCCCGGAAAATAAATTTTTAAAAATATAATTAATATAAACCAAATTACTTACAAAAGGTAAATTATTATCAAAAATAAATTCCAAGTATGGCAGTATCGTAAGAAGAAGATGGGAATATTTGCATGTGTTTTGCTAACTGGGAATTAGTTTCTGTTAGAATATTGGTAAACTGCAGTGAAATTAATTACATGGTGAAACTGTTGAAATGTAATTGAAATTTTAGTGGCATGCTTAAGTTCTTAAAATTTATCATATTTATCTTGAGTTTTAATGCTTTAATTTTTTTCATGGGCATTTTGGGGATTTTACAGAATGATGACTATAGCCATGTGGGATAGTACATGCCTGTAATTCTGGTAACTTGGAAGGTTGAAGAAGGAGGATTGCAAGTTGGAGGCTAGCCTCTATAATTTAGTGATAATAAAAAAGAGCCTGGGAATGGAATCAGTGGTAGAGCATCCCTGGGTTCAGTCTCAAAAAAAGAAAGATTAGCAATTTTAAAACAACATCATGTTCTTTGACTGGGTTGGCTGGTCTGGACCACATTTAGTATATCTAAGCTACATACTTTCAAATCTAAGCTGGTCACCAAGGTTGTTCACTTTCACTTCCAGTCCCTCTATTCCTCAACTCCCAGACATTAGACAAGAAAAGGTCTTACACAGGGTATACATATACCAGAGCTAAAGAGAGAGTGATAGCCTTAAGTCCCTAGTTCTGAAAGTAAGACTGTGAAATAGAATGGTGCCTATCCAACCACAAGGAAAGAAAATGAGAGTCATATCATGTTTTATGACCTTTAATATTTAAAAATCCTTTTGTTGTTAGGCAAGGTTGTGCACACCTGTATTCCCTGTGGCTTAATAGGCTGGGGCAGGAGGATTTCAAGTTCAAAGCCAGCCTCAGCAACTTTGCAAGGCCCTAAGCAACGTGCTTAAGTGCCCAGGGGTTCAATCCCTGGTAACCCTTCACCAAAATTGTATTATAGAGATGCAAATCTTTTTTTTTTAAAGAGAAAGGGAAAGTTAGAGAAAGAGAGAATCAACTTTATTTTTCATCTGGCCTTTATTTCTAAAACACTTAGTTGTGTATGTGGTGCTGGGTTTGAACCCAGGTCCTTGCTCATGCTAGGAGGCAAGTGCTCCAACTGCTGAGCCACTGTTCCAACCCTGAGATGCAAATCTTAACCTAGTTCTCAAATTACTCAAGGATCAGATTTTGTGTTTGAGTATATATGTGTACTCACGTGTATGTACATATTTCTGTGGATCAGGATACACATAAGATTAAGATTCTGTGAGTATATGCAATATGTATTCTGTTATCTTAAACCAAAACTAGGTCTCTTATTTTGCCTTCAGCAGATGTAGAGAAAACTAGTTTGTTGCTGTCATTATTTAGACTATAAATTATTTGTCTTATTCATATTTATACCCCATCACCTAATAGTAGTCCCTAGCTCATATTAGGTATTTCATGAATCTTTGTTGACATTATATCAGTAAGTATGCATATTAGAACTCTAAATATTCCTGAAGAAAATTAATAAAATTGCCACTCATTCTTTGGTCCAAATAGAACATCCTTATTTATGTCTATATTGGGATCTTTTTTTCAAGGACTACTTTGTTCTCTACAACTGTCTACAATATGAATGAAATTTAAATAATTTTAAAACACTGTATATTCCAAAATATTTTCTATATCAATTGTGTTTATACTTTCAGCGTTCTTTATTTCTTCTACTTGTTTCTACCTGGGATAATTTCCCTTCAGTCTGAAGATTTTTAGTATTACTCCTATAAAGTACAGGTCTGCTGTCAGTGAACTCTCTCAGCTTTTGTTTGTCTGAAAACATCTTTATATATATATATTTTTTTTTAATTTTTATTTTTTGGGATTGAACCCAGAGATGCTTTGCCACTGAGCCATATCCCCTACCCTTTTAATTTTTTATTTTGAGAAAGAGTCTCACTGAGTTGCTTAGGGCCTTGCTTGCTGAGGCTGATCTCAAACTTGCCATCCTCCTTTCTCAGCCTTCTGAGTTGCTGGGATTACAGGCATGTATCACACCATGCCCTGCTTGAAGGATGTTTTTGCTGAGGATAGAATTCTAGGTTGGCAGACATTTGCTCTCCCCATTCCCCCAAAATGTTATTCCATTATTCTTCTGATACCTATAATCAGCAGTCAGTTTTATTGTTGCTTCTTTGAACAACAGGTAATTTGTCTTTTATTCTCTGGTAGCTTTTCTGATTTTTTCCCTTTGATTTTGTATTCAGCAGTGAATAGTGTAGTTTTCTTTTTATTTGTTCTGCCTGGGGTTTATTGAGCTTTTTGAAATTGCAAATTAATGCCTTTGTTAATTTTGGCAAATTCTAAGTCACTATCTCTTCAATATTGCTTCTGCCTTATTGAATCTTTCCTCTTGGCCATATATCTCTTATCCTCTGTTCTAGATTTTTAAAAATTCCTTTTCTCTCATCGTGGTTTAGTTTTTTTTGGGGGGGGGTTATTTTTTTGTTTGCTTGTTTTGGTACTGGAAATTGAAACCAGGGGTGCTTTACCTCTTAGCTATATCCTGAGCCCTTTGAGACAGTCTTGCTTAGTTGCCCAGGCTGGCCTCATACTTGCAGTTCTTCTGACTCAGTCTCCAAATCATTGGGATTATAGGCATGTGCAACTGTACCCAGCTCTCGGTGTTTCGGTAGTTTTTCTAATGATCTCTTTTTCAGTTTGGTATTTATTCTACTATTAAGTCTGTTCAATGACTTTTTAATTTCAGGCATCATTTATTTTCAGTTCTATTTACATTTGTTTCTTTTTGTAGATTTCAGTTTTCTGTTGAAATTCCTCATCTTTTCACCTGCCTTATATTTTCCTTGTATTTTCTTGAATATGTGAGTGATAGTAATTTTTTAAATTCTTGTCTGATAATGCAAATATCCAAACCACTTTGGGTCTTTTTTCTTTTCTTTTGTCTGTTATTTTCCTTACTTTTTATTTATTTTTGCCTATTTTTTCCACATACCTCATTTAAAAAAAAATTGGACATTGGACATAGTGGATAAAAAACTACAGAGGTGGGCTGGAGCAGTGGCTTAGCAGTATTGCACTTGTCTTGCATGTGCAAGGATTTGAGTTCAAACCCTAGCACCATGTACACAACTAAGTGTCAGAGCACTGAAAACCAGATGAAAAATAAAGTTGATATTCTCTCCCCCCCCCTTTCCCTTTCTCCTCTCTGTCTCTCTCTCATTAAAACAAAAACAAAAACAAAAAAACTATAGAGGTTGGGGCTGGAGCGGTGGCTCAGAGGTTTCAGGGCTTGCCTGGCAAGCACAAGGACCCGAGTTCAAACCCCAGCACCACGTACACAACTGAGTGTTGGAGCAACTAAGGCCATGTGAAAAACTAAATAAAGTTGTTAAAAAAAAAAAAAAAACTATAGAGGTCATCCTCCATAAATAAATAAATAAATAGATAAAAAGTTGTTTTCTTCTTACTTGAGATTATTATGCAGACAAATCACCTTGTTCCTTTTAAGGTGTTGTTTGGGGCCTTGTTAAAGCTAATCTGTTTTGCCTTTGATTTACTGCTAGGGTGTGGCCCTCACTCTAGGATATGGTGCTTTTGGGCAGTATTGAAAACCTGGGTTAGCCAGGCATGGTGGCACATACCTGTAACCCCAGCTACTTGAAAGGCTGAGGCAGGAGAATCACAAGTTCAAGTCCAGCCTGGGCAACTTAGGGTGACCATGTCTCAAAGTAAAATAATAAAAAGTGCTGGAGATGTAGTCCAGTGGTAAAGTGCACCTGGGTTCAGTCCCTAGTACTGCAAAAGAAAATAGAAAGCCTGGTTGTTATGCAAAAATTCTTGACCTTTTTGGCACTAGAACTCCAGTTTCTATCTCCAGCACTGTGTGTTTGATAAAATTTCTGTTTAGTTCTTGACTATCCTAATTGCTGTTTTTTGCTGGCCTCATCTTATATGATACTCATAACTTAATGACAGCAAATTTCTTTGGGAGAATTGTAGGTGGATTTTAGGGGTTCTTTTTGGTTTGTATTTCCTCATTTCTGGGATTGGGTCTCTTAAATCCAATTTGAGTACTTCTGAATTCTAACTTCTGCCTGTTTAGCTGTCATTTGGTAAGTGGCCTTGGTAAAACACTCTAGGCTGCTTACATTGGCTAGTCTCCAATGCCACAATGACTTCAAATAATTGTTTTATAAATGTGTAGCACTTTTTTGAGGGATATTGGGAATTGAACCCAGGGGTGCTTTACCACTGAGCCTAGCCCTTTTTACTTATTTTGAGACAGGGTCTGGCTAACTTGCTTAGGAGATCACTAAAATTGCTGAAGTTAACCTCAAACTTGTGATCCTCCTGCCTCAGTCCCCCAAATTCCTGGGATTTACAGGCATGAACCACCATACCTGGCTTAGGAAGCTTTTTTATATAGAGGTTTTTTATAAAAGATTGGTCTAATATAAGCTGCTGTATCATGGTAGGACCCAGAGGTCCTGCATCTAGGGTTTGTTTTTGTGTGTTTGTTTGTTTATCAATATCAAGGGTATACTCTACCCCTGAGCAACATTCCCAACCCTTAATTTTTATTTTGGAGAGGGTCTTGCTGAGTTGCCCAGGTTGGCCTCAAATTTGTGATTTTCCTGCTTCAGCCTCCTGAATGGCTGTGAATATAGGCACGCACCATCGTGACTGGCTAGGTTTTTGTTTTTAATGAGCATTATTTATTAAACTTATTTTGTTTTGTTTGTACTGGGGATTGAGGTACTTTACCACTGAGCCACAACCCTGCCCCTTTTTATTTTTTATTTTGAAACGGTATCACTAAGTTGCTTAGGGCTTCACTAAATTGCTGAGGTTGGCCTCAAACTTGTGTTCCTCCTGCCTCAGCCTTCTAAGCCCCTGGGATTTATAGGCATGAGCCACCATGCCCAGCTAATCTCTTTTTGCCTTCAGATTTTCATACCTCTTAAGAGTTGTTTAACCCTGACTAAATGTGCAGGGCATTTTTCAGAACTGACTTATAAGATGTATCTAGCAAAGTAAAAAAAATACAAATTTATTACTTAAATTTGAATCAAAAGCATGCATAGTAAAATTAGAGCTATTTCTTTTATTGATGAGGGTGTAGGTCAATGATAGAGTGCTTGCCCAGTAGTAACAACACCTTGGGTTCAGTCCCTAGCACCAAAAAAGTTTAAAAAAAAATTGTGTTTGTAGCTTACATAGTTCAAATATAAATAACATGTAAAGCATATAAGTTCCTGAAAGTGTTATTTTTTTAAATCTGTTGTTTTGTGTGAAGTATGTGCTCTAACTTTATGGATGTTTGCAGGTCTCGACACAGGCGATTTTCTTACAGCCAGTCTAAATCTCGTTCCAAATCACTACCAAGGCGATCTACCTCAGCAAGGCAGTCAAGAACTCCAAGAAGGAATTCTGGTTCTAGAGGACGGTCAAGGTCCAAGTCCTTACAAAAAAGGTCCAAGTCAATAGGAAAATCACAATCAAGTTCACCTCAAAAGCAGACTAGCTCAGGAACAAAATCAAGATCACATGGAAGACATTCTGACTCCATAGCAAGATCCCCATGTAAATCTCCCAAAGGGTATACTAATTCTGAAACGAAAGCACAAACAGCAAAACATTCTCATTTTCGGTCACATTCCAGATCTCGGAGTTATCGTCATAAAAACAGTTGGTGAACAGCAACAGAAGAATACTACATAGTCTTTAATATAAGTTATTAAAACTCTCATTATGTTAAATAAAAATTCTTCAAGGCTTACAGAAAATGTGAGTTGATATTAGTTACTTTGGGCATGTGGAAGAAATAAAATCTAGCTTTGGAATAATAAAGACTTGGTCTCACTTTAAGGGCCCACACCAAAAATTATGCTGTCTAATGTCACCATTTTATGGACCATTTTTTATTTACATTGTAGTGGAAGGGTACTTTTCAAAGGTAAGGGTAAAATGGAACCACTTTAGAAAATTCTACTTGGATATTAAATATGAGTAGTATTAATAATACCTTTTACAAAAACCTTTTTTACTCTAAAGAACTATTCATATAAAAAGTAATTATGACAGTATAATTGTATAGGGCAGACTCACAAACTGACACCTCTGTCTCTTTTGTGTCTTCTGTTTAAGTTTAGGTCAATTCCTGTTAGGTAGCACTTCAAATTATAACAGTCTGAAATCCCCAAAAGCAGAATTTATATAAAGATCAAGCATTCAAAAGACACATTGTTTCTGAGCTCAAAGGTGTTTTCTAAAGAGAGAGAGAAGGACAGTGAGAGAGATATAATCAATTTTGTTTAGTTTTTCATGAGTTTTTCGTGTGGCTTTCGTGGCTCCAACACTTCATTGTGTATGTGGTTCTGGGGTTCGAATCTGCATCCTCACACATGCTAGGCAAGCACAATAACTGCTGAGCCATCTCTCCAGCCCAAGTTTTTTGTTTTGTTTTTTTTAAATTGGTTCAAACAGTATAGATGCCAGGCATGGTAACTCACTTTTATAATCCCAGATATTTGGGAAGCTGAGGCATATTGCATGCACAAGGCCAGCCTTGGCAATTTAATAAGACTCTTGTCACAGAATAAAAAAGGATTAAGGATATAGCTAGGTGGTAAAGTACCACTGAGTTCAATCTCCAGTACTGAGAAAAAGGAAAACAATATAAGTTGACACGAAATTGTATTCTATACCATGTTCACCTCAAAACTGTGAAAACATTTTAGAAATACTGTATGTTGAGTTGAGACTACTACTCTAAAAATGATGGTGTGCAACACAATCCAAAAATATTCATATTAAGCCTTATACATTTTGTATAAATCATATTTTATACCATTATTTCTACATACCTATTTTCATCTGCTGCTTAATTTTTTCTTTTCAGAGTTCTAGCTCAATATTCTAAATTATATAAAATATTTTTGAGAGTATTTAATACCTTATATTAAGAAACAACTACATCTTCAAAATGTAACTTTATAGTATTCAAATTTTACATTACACTGCTCTTCATTTTTTAAGCCAAATAACTTTGTTGATATTAATGGCTTTTGTAGTTGTTCTAACTAAATTTCCTTTATGTTTGTAGTTTATGTTTTTCAAAGGGTTTGGTAGCTTTGTAATAAAATGGTTTTGCATATGATTATAGGGGGTATATTTATAGAGGTCTACTTGTATACCTTATTGAATTATATTACTAAAACTTAAAAGTTATCAACCCATTCAGTTAATATTTATATCTAGAGTGGTTAAGAAAGTAACCTAATATTTTTAGTATATAGGGGCTAGTATTGTTTCTATTTGTTTTTAATACAAATTCCGTTTTTCTTTGCATTTTAGATTCTATACGTAAGAAACAAAAAATAATTTGTATGCTGCTAATATTTGGACAGGTACCATAAATTCATGTATATTGTACTTTCTGAATAGATTTTTCTCTAATCATACCAAAATTTATTTCAGAACTACAACTGAACTGTTCAGTTATAATAAAAAAGTATAAAATTATGTGGCACTATAGAAAATTTAAAGGAGTCTGAACTTAGACAAATATTAATAGCAATTTAAAATACTTTCTAAATAAATGGGTTCATACATATATACAGTCATTTTTAGTAATAACTAGGAGTCTGGGGATATAGCTCAGTGGTAGAGCATTTGCAAGGCCCTGGGTTTTTTTTTTTTTTTTTTTTTTTTTTTTTTCAAAGAGAGAGGGACAGTGAGAGAGACAGAGAAAGAGAGAAACAACTTTATTTAGTTTTTCACATGGCCTTCGTTACTCCAACACATAGTTGTGTACGTGGTGCTGGGGTTTGAACCCGGGTCCTCGTGCTTGCCAGGCAAGCACCGAAACCGCTGAGCCACCGCTCCAGCCCCAAGGCCCTGGGTTTGATCCACAGCACCACAAATAAATAAATATATAACTAGGAATTGATTATATTGTCTTTACTCTGCATTCACAAATCATTATCTCTTAGTAAAAAGTTAATAAGGCAGTATTCCCCAGCGTATTTAACATTTTTATGTACCTTGTCCATTGTAATTCCTAGGCTTGATAGGAGGACACTATTTGGTTTGATGGAAAAGGTGGAATGATAATAGCTCAAATGGTTTTGAGCTCTCACTATGTGCTTGGCACTGCACATAGAGGCCTTTCCTTGACTACTGAGCCATGTTTTTTAGAAATAGCAAAAAAAATTTTTTTTTTTTTTGAGAGAAAGAATTGATTTTATTTTAATTTTTCCTCTGGGCTTCATTGCTCCGATACTCAGTTGTGTATGTGGTGCTGGAGTTTGAACCCAGGTCCTTGCGCATACCAAGCAAGTGCTATAATTGCTAAGCCACCATTCCAGCCCCAGGAATGGCAAAATCTTTTTTTTTTTCCAGGACTGAGGACCAAACTCGGGGCCTTGCGCGTGCTAGGCAAGCGCTCTGCCACTGAGCTAAATCCCCAACCCCTAGCAAAATCTTTTGACAGATGCTTAATTAAGATTATGTTTAGAGGGAAAGGAGAGAATAGAAATGGCTTCAATGAAAACGGTTCCGTAACTGTGGGTGAAAACTGATTGGGTTTTTTGGAATATCTTCTTTCTAGTATTTGTTTTGTTATAGAATTGTTTCTTGGGATATTTAAGAGATACTTAGGGTATGGCTGTCTATTAATAAGCAAATATATTCCTTTTAGACTCTTGTGATCAGTTCCTTTAAAGCAAATATATTTAGCTACTTGCCAAGCTTAGTACAGAGGTTCTGTCTACCACTGTTTTTTCAGGATCATAGAGAATAAGGTAAAAAATAAAGATGGCCACTGTAGCAGCAAGTTTCCTATCTCCTCATGAAAAGCCCAAGTAATCTTTGTAAAGCTATATGTGTGTGTGTGTGTGTGTGTGTGTGTGTGTGTATGTATATATATTTATATTTATATATATTTTTTTTAAGAGAGGTAGAAAGGAAGAATCAGCTTTTCATCTGGCCTTTGTTTCTCCAACACTTAGTTGTGTATGTGGTGGTGGGGTTTGAAACCAGGTCCTCGCACATGCCAGGCAAGTGTCCAAATTGCTGAGCCACTGCTCCAGCCCAAAACTTATCTTTTGCAGCTGTTAATCTGATGGAATTTGCTCAAGTTTTTATTTGAAGCCTAGGATTTAATTTTATGTCACTGGGCTAAGTAATTTTTCAACGTTAATTAATTTCAGGACTTACTTGTAATGTTTCCTTGAGATATAACTATTCTAAGGTACAATGTTGCATTACAAATAAGAATTTCTGCTTTTATTCTGATCCCATTGCCAGAAGCAAAATTGGCCAAAGTTCAGAGGAAGACATGTTTAGAAATACTTTTTAAAATCTTTGTAAACTACTATTAAATAAAATTTCAGTTTCTAAACAAGCATGGTTGCACACACCTGTAATTCCAGGCCCTCGGAAAACTGAGGCAGGAGTATTGCAAGCTTGAGGCAAGCCGGGGTAATTTAGTGAGACCCTGTCTCAAAATTTAAAAAGGGCTCTGGATAGCCAGGCATGGTGCACACAACTGTAATCCCAGTGACTTGAGAGGCTAAGTAAGGCAGGAGGATCACAAGTTCAAACCAGCCTTAGCAACTTAGACACTCAGCAACTTAGCAAGGCCCTTTCTCAAAATAAAATATAAAAAAGGCTGGGGATATGACTCATTGGTTAAGTGCCCCTGGGTTCAATCCCTGGTAAAGAAACCCAGAGGGCTGTGGTTGTAACTCATTGGCAGAAAGAACAAAATAACACTTGCCTAGTATGTGCAAAGACAGGTTCAATCCCCAGTATGAGGAAAAAAAATAGAGTTTAAAAATTAAATTTATTTTTCAAACAGGGTGATAGACTATATAGAGTACGTCTTTAAATGTATGCTATGTTAGTGCAGCACAGTGTGTTGAAAGGGATCTTAACCTTGGCATTGTGTACACAGATTCAAATCTAGGCCCTGTGAAGTAAAATGCACAAGTTTGTGTGTATTGCTCAAAACAGGACTGTGACCTCAGCAATTTTGGAAACAGGCGCAAGGATTGTGAGTTGGAGGCCAGCCTTGGCAATTACCCTATCTCAATAAAAGGGGAAAGAAGCAGGGACATAGTTTAGAGGTAGTGTGCCCCTGGGTTCAATCCTCAGTACCAATAAATAAATAAATAAATAGAAGAAAGGTGATGTGGTTTTACCAGATTTTCTGTGGTTCAGTGAGATATCAAGGAGTCACAATTAGGTTTTAATTCTTCACATTCATTTACTAGTTAGCAACATTGGGCAAGTTATCTCAGCTGAGTCTGTTTTTTCACATGTATGTATATATTTGTCCCATAGAGTTGTTTGTGATTGAGGAAAATACTCTGCAGAGTATCAAGTGCTGGTAGACATTCTTATGTAGATTTGTTATTTCGTTTTTGTATTTAGATATATAATTTATTAGAAAACACTTCCAAGTATTAAATGGGGATTATGCACTTTAGCATCTAAATTACTCCCTTGATAAAAATAAGATATTTAGGATGATAATGTTAACTCTGGCATTGGTTTATCAAGTCCTGATTTAGTCACTCTGGAAAACTTAATTCTTGTATACCTTTAAAAAGTTGTTCATAAAATTAAGTAAATTAAGTACAAAGTCAATTGTGTCAAATATTTGTTTTGAAATATCATATTCCTTGATAGAACTGTTATGCATTTCAGGTTGATTCAACGTCTTAAAATGGTAATTATGATAATACAAAGTCTTTTATTTAAAGGAATCACGCAAAGAAGGGTTGAATAAAAAAATACACATCAACTGTAATAGTTCAATAGTAGTTTCTAAAATATGGTGTGATGTTTTCTATTTTGAGAAAAGAAAAGAAAAGAATTTTGTATAAAGGAATATATCATGACACTACTAATACTACTAATCACTGCTAATAGGAAGATAAAGTACCAGTTTATGGAGGTGAATATATGATAAGTGTGTTGTTGGTTACTTTTTTCCCCCCTGTACTGGGGATTGAGCCCTGAGGTACTTCTATCACTGAGCTATTCCCCCTGACCTTTTTTTTTTAAAGACAGGATTTCCCTAAATTTCCCAGGCTGGCCGTGGAATTTTCTGTCCTCCAGCCTCAGCTTCCCAAGTAGCTGGAGTTAGCTGAGATCGCACAGCCAATTGTGAAGTATTTATATAATTTCATAGGAACGTTAGGGGAAAACTTTCTTTTCTCTCGTATTTTTTTGGTACAGGAGATTGAACCCAGGGACACTCTACATCCCCAGTCCTTTATATATATATATATATATATATATTTTTTTTTTTTTTTAAAGAGAGAGGGACAGTGAGAGAGAGAAAGAGAGAAACAACTTTATTTAGTTTTTCACATGGCCTTAGTTGCTCCAACACTCAGTTGTGTGCGTGGTGCTGGGGTTTGAACCCGGTCCTCGTGCTTGCCAGGCAAGCGCCGAAACCGCTGAGCCACCGCTCCAGCCCCAGTCCTTTATATTTTGAGACAGAATCTCATTAAATTGCTGAGGCAGCCTGGAACTTGGCGATTCTTCTACCTCAGCCTCCTGCATCTCTTGGATTACAGGCATGCACCACACCACACACAGTTTAAGGGAAAAAAACTGGGGGGTGGCCTGGAGGGTTGCTGAGGATCGAACCTTGCGGCACTTAACTACTGAGGCACATCCTCAGCTGTTTTTTTGAGACAGGGTCTCACTAAGTTAGCTAGGGTCTTGCTAAGTTGCTGACTGAGGCTGGCTTTGTACTTGGATCCTTCTGCCTTGGCCTCCTGAACCACTGGGATTACAGGCATGCGTCACTGTGCCTGGCTAGGAAAAAAATGAGAGAATCAACTTTTATTTAGTTTTTCATGTGGCTTTCGTTGCTCAGATACTTGTTTGTATACATGATGCTGGGGTTAGAACCCGCGACCTTGCAACATGCCAGGCAAGCACCATAACCACTGAGCCACTGTGTCAGCCCTGGAAAAATATATTTTAAACCAATCATTGTTAGTAAACCTTAAAATTTTGGTCTTAAAATAATAAATGTAGCTGGGTGGGATGGTGCACACCAGTAATCCCAATGACTCTGGAGGCTCAGGGAGGAGGACTGCAAATTCCAAGATCAGTCTCAGCAACTAAGCAAAACCATAAGCAATTTAGCAAAACTGTCTCAAAAAATAAAAAGGGATGTGGCTAGGGATGTGGCTCAGTGGTGAAGCACCCCTGGGTTCAATCCCCAGTACCAAAAAATCAAAGTTTAATGTAGCCAGAAAAAAATGTTAAGTGTAGCTAAATCAGAAATACTAATGTTATTAATTAGGATATTCAATACAATTTTATCTATTTCTTTGGTACCAGCAATTGAATCCCTAACCACTGAGACATATCCCCAACCCTTTTAATTTTTTAATTTTAAGATAGAGTCTTATTTATTTGCTTAGGGCCTTCTAAAGTGCTGATGCTGGTTTTGAGCTTGAGATACTCTTGCCTTGGTCTCCTATATCTCTGGGATTACAGGAGTGCACCACCATACCCAGCTTCATTACAGTTTGGGATATGTGTATCTATGTATGTTCTAACCATTTTCAGTATTGTTTTTCACTTTATAATTCTCTACTCTCACCATATAATCTATTAAGTGGGATTTTTAAAAGATGCCACTTACCATAGTGGATGAAATTTTTATTCTAAAGTAACTCCTGTGACTAGCTCTATGTACAGATCTCTGAGCTGCTTGTGAGTAGTCAACTATAATTGATACTCTTTAAAAAAATTTTTTTTAAATGAGAGAGGGACAGTGAGAGAGAAAGAGTGAATAAATTTTATTTAGTTTTTCAAGTGACTTCATTGTTCCAACACTTCATTGTGAACGTGGTGCTGAAGTTTGAACTCTGTCCTTGCGCATGCCAGGCAAGTGCCATAACTGCTGAACCAGCACTCAAGCCCCTAAAAACATTTTTTTAATGGTCATACCTTGTCCATTCTTATTTTGACCAAAAGGTTGTGGGTTTACTTGAATGAAAATGGAACCACATCACTTAGAGAATAATTTCAAACATTTTTAGTTTTCCATTAACTCTAATGTACTAATTCAGTATTAAAGGCTGTAATGAGCTGAGGGTATAATAGCTCAGTGGTAGAGCACTCGGCCAGCATGCATGATTCCCACCACAGCAAATAAATAGTTTTTTGCTTTTTGTTGTTTTTGGTTGATTTAGGCCAAATGCAGTGGTATGTGGCTGTAATTCCAGCTCCTGAAGGCTGAGATAGAAGAATCATGTTAACCACATTTTAAGTCCAGTCAGGCAAACTAGTGAGACTCTTACCTCAATAAACAAAGCCTTCAAAGAGTAGGAAACAACCAAATGTTAAGTTGCTTGCTGCCTTGTCCTCTAGTCTATGGTCACGTCCTTGTTAACTAGCCCTTCAGGGACATTTATCTCATGAACCCACATTCTCCTTTCCCTGCTTCCAGTTCTAGTTATTCCACTTTAATCTCTTTAGCTTTCCATTCAACCCATGGAAAGTTATAAATCCCATCTACATCTTTATACTCCCTTAAAGGTTCTGCAAGCATTATTAACATGTCAACATAAACATTAAATGTTATTTGTCATATTTTCCAAAACAGCCAATACTTTCTTGAATCTTTTTTTTTCTTTTTTTTTGAAGAGAGAGGGACAGTGAGAGAGAAAGAATCAATTTTATTTAGTTTTTCACGTGGCTTTTGTTGCTCCAAGACTTGGTTGTGTACGTGGTGCTGGGGTTTGAACTTGCGTACTCCCATATGTGGTGCAAGGACAGTAACCGCTGACCTCCTGCTCCTCTATTTTTCCTTGTTGCTGAGTAAAGTATGATAAAAGTCTTACTGTTTATAAAGATCTTAACTGCTAGGGAATTTGGGGTTCAATTTAAATCAAGCATGTGATGCTGGAAATAATCAAAAGTCATCAACATGTTTATAAAAAGGGAATACCTTTTGTTACTTAAAAGCCTTGAAAACTAAAAAAAAAAAAAAAAGGAAAAGACATTCATCTTAAGAGTTTATGCTACTTGAAAAAAAGAAGGAGGGTCTGGAGTGGTAACTCGGTGCTTATGGTGCTTGCCTGGCAAGCACAAGGACGCAAGTTCAAACTCCAGCACCATGTACGCAATGA
The DNA here is from genome assembly GCA_004027875.1 of Aplodontia rufa. Lineage (NCBI taxonomy): Eukaryota > Metazoa > Chordata > Mammalia > Rodentia > Aplodontiidae > Aplodontia > Aplodontia rufa. The sequence goes on from PVKS010016053.1 coordinate 30,453, forward strand.
AATATCTGAGGAATGAAAGTCACATAAACTAAAGATTGCTTCTCTCTCTCTGTCCCCTCTTTCTTAAAAAAAAAAAAGGGGGGGGGGAAGATGTGTTCTACCTGCTATCCCTATCCTTTTCCCTAATATTTTACTGTCAGGAGTACATACGTAATTCAGACTTGACAACTAGTTAGGTTAACAAACTCTAATTCTAGAGGAGGAGAGCTATCTCCCTAATTAGGAGTAGCTATGTACATACAACCAGCTTTGGAATAATGTGATATGTGATTAGCATCCACAGGTGGTGCTTTTTTTTTTTTTTGGGGGGGGTACCAGGGGTTGAACCCAGAGGCACTTAACCACTGAGAGACATCCCTAGCCCTTTTTTTTTTTTTTTTTTTTTAATGAGACAGTTTTGCTAAATTGCTTGGGCTGGCTTTGAATTTGTGATCCTCCTGCCTCAGCCTCCTTAACTGCTGGGATTCCAGGCATGTGCCATATTTGCCAGAGAGCAGGTGATCGACTAACCTGGTGGGGGTGAGGATACAGAAACACCCAACACCTTAAAAAAAATTCTGCCTTCCCCACATTTTGAGAACTGTATAACCAAATCTAAATCTGCAGTGTTTTTCAAAGATTAAATTAAATGTGTTTATAAATATTCTGTAAAATGTACAAGTTAAATTTCCTTTCATTTTTTTTTTTTAAGAGAGGGGGAGAAAGAATAGATTTTATTTATTTTTTCATCTGGCCTTTGTTTCTCTGACACTTGGTTGTGTGTATGTGGTGCTGGGGTTTGAACCCAGGTCCTCATGCATGCCAAGCAAGCTCCAACCACTGAGGCACTGCTCCAGCCCCTCCTAGCCACATGCCTGTAATCCCAGTGACTCAGGCAGAAATTGGAAGTTAATGGTAAATTGGAGGCCAGCCTCTTGATTTAGCAAGACCCTCTCAAAGAGTAAATAAAAAGGGGTGAGGATGTAGCTCAATCCCAGTACCAAAAAAGTAAAATAAATAAAAACAAGTAGTTCTGGAACTAAACATATTGATTAGCCTTTCATACCCAGCATACTTATACTTGATTTCAACCTGAAGCAGATAATCAATTGCCTCCTATCTGCTAAAATAAATGAGTATTCATTCAGCACACAATGGGGGAGGGTCATTAGGACTTGGAACACATAAAAAAAAAATTATAAAGCATCAGTTTCACCCAACTTTAAATCTTAGACCAAGGAAAAGGCAGGCAATGTTGCTCTTTTTTACCAACAGGTATGTGCTATCAAATTTAAAACTTAATTAGAACAATCTCTTAATAATCACTTTTACAGGAAGGTAAAGAACCTCTATGCAGCACTGTTGATAATCCATTCTAATTCAACAGCTATCACAGTCCAAGTTTCCATAGGCAGAGACGATGAGGTCAGAGTACTAGTAAAGGCATTAAGCCTTGTGAGAAAATAGGATATGGGAAGACAAAAATATTTGAGTTCCATTTTTATGTTGTTTATTGCTTCTGTGCACTGTTTATCTAAGCTGTACCTCTTGATCTGAGCTGTCTTCTATTTGCTATGCCTTTCCATGTGGAACATCCGAGGACATCCAAAAAGTTCAAGCCAAATAAAAATTACCTTCCTTTGTAATTCCAACCGATTCCCAGTTCCCTAATTGCAAGTTTTGTTGTCCTCGTCACTCCATTTAAAATCCTTTCCTCACCATTCATGCAGATGCTTAATTTTTAATTCTACCTCCAAAACATGCTCTAAAATAAGCCATCTTATGTTCCCTGACAATGTTCTAAAGGCCCTTTTCTCTTTTGAACTATTTAAATGTTCAAGTGATCTTCCTGTTTCAAGTGTTCCATTTCCCAGCTGTTCATATTTCCACCAATTTTGTTTTTGAAGCTAAAAAAAGTTGGAGCGCTTCAGCATGACATCCAAGGGCCAATGTCCTTACCCCAATATACCTTTCAAATATACTGAATCTTAACTTGTACTTCTGAGGAGCTACAGGAGATCCACCATCTGTTTACTCCACTGTCTGCTCACTTTTACCTCTACACTATTTTCTTGTGTCAAATACTATTATTTTTTAAGGCCCAAATCAATGCTATTTCCCAAAGAGAAAATTCCTAGTCACCAGAATTAATCAGTACTTCCTGGGAGAAAGAATAATTTTTATCTTAACTCTCTTGAGGTATTTGTGGCTGTGGGGGGGAGAAATGCAACTTGTATTTTCGTCATGTTTTTCCTCCCAGCCCACCTATAGTTAACTTCTAGCTTTAAACTTACAACAAATTCTCACACGTTAAATTGCAGGAAGTCTGTAGGACAAGAAATGTGAAGCAAGGGGAAGGGGTGGTTGAAGCAGTTTATATTATCCAAACTGCAGAACACCATATATTAATTTAATAATCAAATGCAAAAATGTATTAGGTAAAACTGAATAAACCTATGAATGTGTCGTTTTCTAGAATCATGGGCTTATATTTCGAAGATTATCAGTTCATTCAAACCAATCCTTTAGTTCTAACAAAATGTCATTAGAAAAAGATAAAATTGATGACAAAAAATTGGAGAATTTTCAAACTATGGTCTTAACTCCTAAGTTTTCTGCTGGGGATAGAGCAAGCAGTAGAGCACTTGCCTAGCAGGGTAGGCCCTGAGTTAGAATTCCACCATCATAAAATTTTTACAAAGTCATTAAGAGAACTGTGAGCAGGAATTTCAGCTCTAATTCCTTGGCATCTTCAAGCCCCTACCTTTTCCTTCCCAGGCCCTAATGCTTAAAGCCTGCACTCAGTATTTATCTGCCCTTGCCACCACTTAGCCTTTTTAGTTACAAAAGCAGCTCAGTATTTTTTTGTAATCTCAAATGATTTGATCATGCTTCTCCCCAGCTACTTCTGGAATAATCAGGAATAGGGTAGGGATGGGTAGCTTTGAGCTAGGACACCCCAAATCTTCCCTCAGGCATCTAAATGCTTCTGGGTTTTTGAGAACTTGCTGAGCCTAGTCAACCTACCACAGCCAGACAACCTTACAGTACTAACCCCACCCCGAGTGGATACTAGCTGTGCCCTCTTTCCTAGGTCTATTTTGGGCCCTGGTGAAAAAGGAGCAGAAACACTGCGATGGAGGTCTTCATTTCCTTCCTTCTCAACATTACAAGTTGAGTTAGGTCTTTTCAACAGAAATCAAGAGCAAGAATTGAGTTTTAAAAGATAGCTTGAACTGGACATGGTTTATGCCGATAATTCCAACTCAGGAGGCTGAAGGAGGATCACAAGTTCAAGGCCAGTCTCCATAACTAGGAAAAGCCCTAATCAACTCATTGAGACCCTGTATCAAAATAAAAGGGTAGGGATGTGGCTCAGCAGTCAAGGATCTGTGGATTCGGGGCTGGAGAGATGGCTCAGTGGTATCTCACTTGTCTGGGATGTACGAGGAGGACCCAGGTTCAAACCCCATGAACCACATACACAACTAGGTTTTGGAGCAAGGAAAACCAGATAAAAAACTAAATAAAACTGATTCTCTCTCAAAAAAAAAAGTATTTGTGGGGGCTAAAGCGGTGGCTCAGCAGTTATGGCTTGCTCAGCAGTTACGGTGCATGCTTAGCATGTGCAAGTATGCAAGTTCAAATCCTAGCACCACATACACAACGAAGTCTCAGAGCAAGGAAAGCCACATTGAAAAAATAGAATTGATTCTCTTAAAAAAAAAGATCTGTAGATTCAATCTCCAGCCCCCCCACCCCCCAAAAAAAGTCATACACTAGACAAGAAATTGTTTTTTTCAGCCTCAGCAACTTAGTACCTCTGGGTTCAATCCCTGGTACCAAGAAGAAAAGCATGCCAAAATAAATTGCTCCTGCCTCATAATAAACTTTGCTTTTTAATTGCTTTTTCCTTTGTCTGCCTACAAGGATGACACAAACATACTTAGCACCAAGATTAATGCAGACTGGGGGCTGGAGCAGTGGCTGAGGGGTTGGAGCACTTGCTTGGCATGCACAAGGACCTGGGTTCAAATCCCAGCACGACATTCACAAGTGTCACAGAAACAAAAACCAGATGAATAAAATTCTCTCCTCATTCTTCTCCTCAAAAAAAAAAAAATTAATGCAAACAAAAGCAGCTCTTTCCATGTCACTAAATCATTGGTAAGTTGAATAAATTTCAGTTATCAAATTGTAAATTTGTCTAAAAACAACTTCAGTATTAAATACTAACCACACATTGCTACTTTTTCTACAGTTAAGTACCCTGGCAATTAACAATTTTTCCATTCACATCATTGCTAGGACATCAGCTTAAATTTAGGCCTGAAGTTGGCAATGACACACACACCCACAAAACCAAACAAAACTACAAAAACACTGAAGGAAGCGATAAGGCATTCTAATGAGCAAAAAAGTGGTTGCACCGCTAAACAGCACTTTACACCAAAAGCTATTCAACTTTTAAATTCCTAATACCTTGTCACTGTCTATAATTCAGCCAATTTTGCTCAACTATAAGATCTATTTATTTGAATATTTTATAATATAGTCTACAACCTTAAATTATAATCAGTGTTAGCTCTAAGGAAGTCTTACAAGGTTAAAAGTTCACCTATATTTTCATTAGGTTAAGCACTTTTTTTTTTAAACAGAGGGAGAGTGAGAATCAATTTTTATTTTTCGTGTGGCTTTTTTTTTTTGTTGTGTATGTAGTGCTGGGGTTTGAACCCAGGTCCTTGAGCATGTCAGGCAAGCGCATTAACTGCTGAACCACCACTCCAGCCCCAAGGACTAACATTTCTAAAAGCCTTTTAAAAAGCCAGCTATGTAATATTGAAGTACAGCTGATTTCTCTGCACATAAAACATGTTACAGTGGCAAATAATGACTGCTATAAGTTAAGTGATATACGTGACTATTTCTCAGCTTTTGTGGTGATAAGTGTTCAGAGTTATACACTCCCAACCCTGCTTAGTAAGTAATAAGTGTTTCTACTACTCAAACTTTATGCAACCAGAAATATCAGGACTTTTACAAGGAATACCTTCATCTACTCCATCTTTCAGGAATCATGTGCTCTTTTAACACTTTTTTCCCCTTTTCTTGTATAAATATTACCCAGTAAACTCAGAAGAACTTTCTTTTTGTTGAGATTAACTTTGCTTAACTAAAACCCACCAAGGGGAAAGAGTTATTTTTAGAATTTCTCAGCTGGAAACATACACACACACCATTGGGAACAGTTGCATGTGTCTGTGACAAAGTACACGCACATAAACTGCCATATTTATCCTTTACCAAGCTTTAGAATTTACAGATTCTCCACCTAATAGTTTAACATTATACTTTGGTTCAAAAGACCAATTCAAAAACAAAAAACACAAATCATTTTGTTTTACTGAAAAATGTACCACACATTAAGTCAAATGGTGCTTTATAAAAAACCATTCACACACCTATAATACAAAAGATTAGGGAGGCTCAGGAAGGGGGCTCACAAGTTCAAGACCATCCTCAATTTAGAAGGGCCATAAGCAACTTAATGAGACCCTGTCTCTAAAAAAGAAAAATTAAAACGTAGCTCAGTGGTAACATACCCCTGGGTTCAATCCCCAATACCAAAAGAAAAAATTCAAATAAAAATATATTCTAAATGATAAACTAACATCCATTTCCACTTCCACTGGGAGATGAGGACTTCTTCCTCAGAGGTAGAAGCGTTAAAATAGGGGAGCTTATCTTTTGTAGGATAATCAGCATAATGTCAAAATGAGTTAATAAAATTTAAAAGGGACTTTAAAATCCAATCACACAAGGACTGGAGCTGTGGCTCAGCGGTTACAGCGCTTGCCTGGCATGCACGAGTTCAAACCCCAGCACCACGTACACAGTGAAGTCTTGGAGCAACGAAACGCACATGAAAAACTAAAATTGATTGTCTCCCTTTTAAAAAATCCAATCACACAAAATCACACATTCAAGCATCAAGTTATACACAAAGAATCAAGACTAATTTAAAAGGGGGGGGCCAAATTATTATTATTATATTGAAATTTGATTACAACCAATTTTGTTGGCATTAAAATTAGAGGCATTTAAGATTTGAATGGCTATATACCAAAACTCAGAAATTAAGTTTGGCAAAAATGGGAATAATTTTCCAGTAATTACAGATCAGAAGGCAGAAATCAACTTAGGGAAACAGACAAAACCCATGTTTACAATGATTGTGCCACAGACTTAAACTTCAGTAGTGCATTAGTAAACTTCACATTTAGATCTTCACTTTTATGAGATTTGTGAGCTGTTTCTTGAAGGAAAAAAAAATCTCAGTACCTTGTGCAAATAAATCAGTCTTCCATGTGCCTTAGCACACACTTAAAATTTCTCCCCTGTATATATACAAAACACCTACCATGTTGGCAGGTCAAAATACATACTTTCATAACAAAACTATAATGTACCTCTCAAGTATGAACAATATACACATAATACATGGTATACAGTATTTACAAAATATAAAATATAATACAAGCTGGCTGTAACTTTTTAAGCTCATCTTTTGCACCTGTTAAGTTGCAACAAGGCAAATTTCTATTTCTGTACCAATTTTCGTTTAGAGTCCAGACATTTGGGGGAAAACTGCTTTACATACACGTTGAAATCTGAAATCTAAGTTTGAACTTTTAGAAGTGTTTTTAAGTGTACTGCCATCAGCTCTCTATTCTGGTTGGAATTTTCAACAGTGCTTCCCATCCAGTGACTAGGCGGCTTTGGAAGGACACTAGGAGAAGGTGGATCACTAAACTTTGCCCCAGCATAATTTTCCTTTTGGCTCACTTCAGTTAAAAATGCTGATTTCTTCAAATGCATATTTTTAATGTTCTCAGTATTTTTAAAAGGCTTTTTTTCCTGCTTCTGAATTCTATCAGGCGAAACTGAATCCTGCCAAAAGTTATTTTCATTCCTTTTTGCAGAGGTGATCTTGGTTAGTGGCAAGTGATATTTGCTTTTCTGTCTGTTTATCTTTGGTTGTTCACACAAGTGTACACCATGAACAAGCTGGCCGTGGGGAAAGGCAATTTTCTCCGATTTTCCCATCTTTGATTTTAAAACCTACAAAGATAAGGAACACAAATGTGAATATACTTTCAAAATAAAAATCATTTATAAACCTTACATCATATTTTATGTATTTTCTTTTAAAAACTTTCCCCTAGGGGCTGGAGCCATGGCTCAGTGGTTGTGGCACTGGCCTGGTGTGTGCAAGGACAGAGGTTCGAACTCCAGCACCCTGTTCACTTAACAAGTGTTGTTGCAATGAAAACCAGATGGAAAATGAAATAAAGTTAAAATTAATTCTCTGTCCCTCTAAAAAAAAAAAAAAACTAAGGACGTAGCTCAGTGTTTTGAATTGCACTTATCACTGGATATCCAAAAATGCATGCTTTTTATTTTTGCCACTGAAAATTCTGCAATTTACCATCAACGTTTTTTTACCAGTATACAACATGAGCAGTTCTAAAATGTGTAAGATATCTGAACTAACCTCTATTCCCTCTTTCTACAACTGTAATGAGCTTTCTTCCAAATGCGTACCAGAGAAAAATGTTTCCTATCTACCCCTTTCTCCCTGGTTTAACAAACACTTCAAGAACTTTTTTTTAAAGAGAGGGGTGGAAGGAGAGAAAGAGATTCAGTTTTTATTTATTCATCTGTTTCTCCGACACTTAGTTGTGTAAGTGGTACTGGGTTTTGAACCCAGGTCTTTGGTGCATGCCAGGCAGGCGCTCCAACCGCTGAGCCACCCACCACTCCAGCTCAAGAACTTCTTGCATTCAATCCAATCACTTTCCTAACTTAACTGGACCTTACGGGAAGTTGCGATGGAACAGTGTAAGGTAATCATATCACAAGCCTCCAAACGTTTGTAATATAGTAGCTAAGTAGCACACAAACACAAAAAGCCGGAGTACAATAATGGTAACTGCCAGCAAGCTCTCCCTTTTGAATATACGTTCAGAAGACAGGAATATTACCGGCCAGGAAACAAACCCAAAAAAGCTGTTTTAGATTATCACTGTATTTCAAAGTCATGGTATTTTCAACCTTAGAATTTGATAAGACAATTTAAGGAAATACGGCAAAGTTAGTTGCTTTTTTCAAAAGACACAAGTTAGATGAACTCCACATCCCTCAGTCCAATATTCTTTCAACGACCAAGGACAGCAATAAGTTTTTGTGTAATTATGAAAAAGTTACTGAAATTAAAATCAATAGTTTCTATTTGATAACTTGATTAAAATCACTTTAGATATTTAATCCCTTAAGAATTTTCATCCATTTTATGCAAATCAAACAGCATGGCACTTGGTCATAAGGTCAATTCAGCTAACTTTGCTACGTAGTAACTTTTTTCTGGACAATTAAAACTCCCCGCCATTAAGCAAGTCCAGCAGAGTACACAGAGTAATTGCTAAAAAATAAACTCAGTTCAACTGGGAAGAGTTGTCCCCAAAATTTACCTCTTCGAAGAAGGAAAAGCTAATGCCATTCCTGCCAACTTTGAAACTTTTAAAAGTCCGAAGAAGCAGGTCAGACCCACAGCAAGCAGAGCCCCAGTCTGGGTATCCGACACGGGGCACATCGCAGCTCGGCAAAAACCCAGCCAAACAAAACCAAGCCGCCAGCGGCCCCCAGCCCAGCGCCCACGCAGGGCGTTAGAGCCCGTGCAAGCCCAAAGCGGGCCCCACCCCTTCCCCGGCCTCCCCCACCCGGCCCCGCCACCTTCATAAGCGCCGGAGCGCTCGGCACGTAGCGCGCGCTGACGTCAGCCCTCCCGCGGGCCCCTGCCCTTCCCCAGCAGCGCGCGCGCCCGGAACGCCGAAACCCCCTGGAACGCCGCCAGCCTTCTAAATCGGGGCTGTTGCTGGGGCGCAGCCGCTCCTCTCATTGGCTGGGTCCCGGGAGCCAATCGACAGCGCCAGCGCATGCCTCCCCTTCCCCCTCTTCCCCTAGCAAGACCGAGCGGGCGTCACGGAAACTTCCCTCCCGAGTAAACAGCCACCCCTCGCCCAGCCCCCACTCTCCCGACCCCCTTAGAGCCAGGCCCCAAGCCCGAGAGCCCGCCCGTGCCTGTCTGGGGCCGTAACTCCCAACGGCCCCGACCCACCTCGCAGCCCTCACCTCTTTTCTCAGCGGGGGTTGGCCGGGCGCCGCGAGCCGCAGCGGCCCAGAGACGGGGCTCGCTCCCCCAGTTCGGTTTGCAGCTGCAGGATCCGGGATCGAGGCGACAGCCCGGCCCGGGACCTCCTGCGCTCCGCTACAGCCGGTCGCCGGACTCTGGCCGCCCTCCAGGTTCGGCCGGTGCTGCTGGTACTGGTGGAAGCGACTAGGTAGCTGCCCCGCCGGGCTGGCCCGTACCTTCTTCTTTCGCCGCTTCTTCGGTGCTGCCCGAGGAGTGCCCCCCGCCGGGGCTAGGCTACAATTGGGCAGAGCTGCTGGAGTGCGAGGCTGGGGAGTCAGGCAGGGGCCCTCTCCCCCTAAGAAGTGAGGGAGGAAGAGGGTCGGGGGCAGTGCCCGGGGGTCTGGGATCCGGGGTAAAGGCGGCGGACCCGTGGTCACCACCGGGAGGGCCCCGAAGTAACCGCGGGTGGAAATGCCAAGCGGAGCAAGACGGCCGCCCAGGACAAGCGGATCCCGCTGCGGGACAGAGACGACAGTCATAGTGCTAGGAGGCAGGCAGCTCGGCAGGAAGAAAAGAAAGAGGAAGTGAAGCCAGTGATCACTGGGCGGCGGCGGCGGCGGCGGCTGCTGCTGCTGAGAGCCACAGAAGAGCGCGGACCATGACTCGAGCGGAAGCGGCGCAGCAACAAATATACCCTACCCGGGTTCCTAGTGTTGTTATCGGAAGCTCCGCCCTGTGCCAGCCTACCTCCCTGAGGAAATCCAATCCGAATGCTAGGGTCAGACCACGCCTCCCAGGCCCCGCCTCTATTGCTTCAGGGAGAGAGACACAAACAAGCTGCCTGCTGCAGCCCGGCACAAAGAGCGCACACTGCGCAGGCGCTGCCAACGGGCTTTTTCGGGAAGAGTGTCAGTCCCGCGAACAATGAAGTTAGGTTTCGGCCCCACCTCCCCCCACCCTTCCCTCTCTCGCTCAGCGCCTCGCCCAGCTAAGGCAGTGGTCTCATTAAGGTACCAGCTGAATTGGGTGGGGGTCGAGGCTAGGGGTGGGGTACCCGACTGGGTGGAGGAGGAATTAGAAAGCATCAGTGCCGCTGATGCTTTCTCAGCTACTGACCTTGGGGACGTAGCCGTTTTATTTCAAGCCCTACATAACAGCATTATCATTAAAAAAAATTTTTTTTCAAAGAACATATAAAAATTTGACGCACTCTGTTCAGCTACGCTGCTTATTAGCGCTGGTAACAAGTAAGAAAGGATGTATTGATTAAACTGTAATTTCTAAACATATAAAAAGTTCTCCATGAATGTACTTTGGAATTTTTACTGCCTTCATTCTTAAAGGACTGATACTTTGGGATCACAATACTGTGCCTGACGCTTAAAGATTGGTTTTGGATCTCAAAGGGAGAAAGTGAAACTGCTCTGCAACATACAGTTTGTTAGCTGCGTATTGAGAGAAATCTCGTCTTTTCCCCCGCAGCGCCACTCACGAAAGAGAAGTGTGCCCTTCAATTATCAAACACTTACTTCTCAGGAACTGTTCTTTAAATAAATTATCTCATTTGAACCTCACAACAACCCTAATGAATAGGTGCTGCATTTTATCCCCATTTTACAGTAGAGGAAACTGAGGCTCAATCGAGGCTAAAAAACCTGTCAAAGATAATTCAGTAAGGTACAGAACTTTGAACTGCAGGTCTGGCAAGACCAACATTTTAATATCTTCCTTTCTTCGTGTAATACTAGATTGTGGGTATTTATAAAGCCACAAGGGCTGGTGGGACTGCAGCACACTGGTAGAGCTTTTGTCCAGGATGACCCCAGGCCCTGGTTTGGATCCCAGGTCTGCAACAACAAAAAAAATCCCAAAATAAACACTTCTCTGTACATTCACAGTCTCTTTTTCAGCTTTGCAGTGGTAGATGATTAGTTCCTAAAACAATGCCTATGAACTCTAAAATAATAAAGTTGGATAGACTGACTATCTAGAATGTGATTACAGGCATGGGCCACCACACTGGGTTTGTCACTTGATCTTTCTAATGATCCGCCCTACCCTCAGGCTTTCTAAAGCACCCCACCTAGTTACTTCATTAGCATAAACCCAGATGTGTTAAAAAAAAAAAGCTCATCATTAATAACAAAAGATACATCTTAATTTCCAGGGAATTTTGGGTGTGTTGTGGCAGCAATGGGGTACAAAGACCAAATAAATGTATTATACCACAAGTACAGACTGGAGTTAAGATATTATCACTGCTAGCCTGGTAAGGTGGTGCAGTCCTGTAATACCAGCGGCTCGGGGAGACAAGGGCATGATGATTATGAGTTCAAAACCACCTTCAGCAATTTAGTAAGACCTTAAACAATTTAGTGAGACCTTGTCTGAAAATAAAAAATAAAATGGGCTGGGGATGTGGCTAAGTGTGGTGATTAAGCAGCCCTGGGCTCAATCCCTGGCATCCTACCCCCCCCCCCAAAAAAAAAAGAGATCACTGCTAGCCAGTATTAATCTGTAATCCCAGCTATTCGGGAGGCTGAGGCAGGAGGATCCAAGCTAGAGCCCAGCCTCAGCAATTTAGCAAGACTCTGTCTAAAATAAAAAAGGTTGGGGTGTAGCTCAGTGGTACAGAAAACCTGGATTCAATCCCCAGTATCACAACAGGGTAAAAGAAGATATCACTGCTAGACCTTGTTCTATCTTTTATAAAATTGGAAGTTTTTTTTTTTTTTTTGGTATCAAGGATTGAACCCAGTGGTGCTTAACCACTGAGCCACATTCCCCAGCCTTTTCTTCCTTCCTTCCTTTATACATACCAGGGATTGAACCCAATGGCACTTGACCACTGAGTCACATCCTCAGCCCTTTTTATTTTTTGTTTTCAGACAGTGTCTGCTAAACTGTTTAGGGTCTTGCTAAATTGCTGAGGCTGACCTTGAACTTGTGATCCTCCTGTGTCAGTCTACTGAGTCACTGGGTTTACAGGTGTGCTTCACAGTGCCTGGCAATATTTTATTTCTTAAACACAAAAGAATCCCTAAATGCTTAAGCTGTTTTTTGCATGCCTATGAATCCTTGGTACAATACTGTCCTTCCTACCCTTGTTCAGTGCAAAAGATGGAAATCTGTTGACTTAATCGTTCTGGTTATCTTTGGATATTTAACTTGACATCTCTTAGAAAATAAAAGGAAATTTTTTTTTCTAGAAAGAGGGAGAGAGAGAGAGAGAGAGAGAATGACAGAATCAATTTTATTTAGTTTTTCATATGTCCTCCATTGCTCCAACACTTTATTGTGCTGGGATTTAAACCCACATACTTGTGCATGCCAGGCAAGTGCCGTAACTGCTGAGCCACCACTCCAGCCCTGAAAAATTACTTCTAAGAAGGTTAAAGTAAATAAAGAAAAATGGATTGAAACCCTGCCAAATCTCATTTTTTCAAGTCCCAGGCCCTTCTTTCTATTTGCCTAAAATTCCATAAGGAAAATAGCATGTTTCATTTTTATAAAATACTACAGTGCCCCAGTTTTTATAGTACTTGAATTTAGCGTTGTATGATAAGATAGACTACCAACCTCTAGGGTTCTTTCAACTATGTGATAGTAGAAAGTTACAAAATGAATAGCTGTTTTTGAGAAATGCCTATGATTTTTTTTTTTTTAAAGAGAGAAGGACAGTGAGATAGAGACAATCAATTTATATTGAGTTCTTCTCATGGCTTTCGTTGCTCTGACAGTTGTATACGTGGTGCTGGGGTTTGAACCCATGTACTTGGGCATGCTGGGCAAGCACTGTAACTGCTAAGCCACCACTCCAGGCCCAATGTTTATGATTTTTTTGTTTTTTTTTTTTTAAAGAGAGAGAGAAAGAAGCAACTTTTATTGAGTTTTTCACTTGGCTTTCGTTGCTCTGACACTTAGTTGTGTAAGTGGTGCTGGGGTTTGAACCCGTGTACTTGCGCATGCCAGGCAAGCGCCGTAACCATCGAGCCACCGCTCCAGCTCCCCCAATGCTTAGGATTTTTAAGCCTGAGATTGGGTAAAGAGTTTTTTCTTTAATTTGTAACTTCAAAACATAAAATGAAAAATGAGAATTAGCCAGTGATTTTTCTGGCAATTCTTTCTAAAGGGGAGGGGCACATTTTCAGATCCGTCTTTCTTTCTTTCTCTTTCTTTCTTTCTTTTTCTTTCTTTTAAGAGAGAGGGACAGTGAGAGAGAGAGAGAGAGAGAGAATCAATTTTTTAATTTAATATTTTCATGTGGCTTTTGTTGCTCCAAGATTCCGTTGTGTACGTGGTGTTCACATACTCGCGCATGCTGAGTGCAAGCACCATAACTGCGGAGCCATGGCTCCAGCCCCCCTATCTTTTTTTTTTTTTTTTTTTTTTTTTTAATAAAGAAAGGGATAGGGCTGGAGCAGTGGCCTGGTGGTTACGATTCTTGCCTGCCAAACAAAAGTACATGAGTTCAAACCCCCGCACCACATAGACAATGAAGTCTTGGAGCAATGAAAGTCACATGAAAAACTAAATAAAAATTGTTTCTCTCTCTCTCTCACTGTCCCGGGAGAGAGAGAGAGAGAGAGAGGGAGGGAGAAAATCTATTTTATTTTATTTTAAATCTGGACTTCATTTCTCCAACACTTAATTGTGTATGTGGTGCTGGGGTTTGAACTCTGGTCCTTGCACATGCCGGGCAAGCACTTTACCCCTGAGCCACCATTCCATCCCCTCAGGTCCATCCTTATAACATTCAGAAAAATATGGGATTTCTATAAAATCATCAAATGTGCATTGCCTGAGTTATATTAACTATGTCCTTGTTTCCTTATTGAAAATTTAAGATTTGTGCTAGGTGTTGTGGCACATACCTGTAATTCTAGCAATTAGAGGAGGCTAAGGCAGAAAGATCACAAGTTCAATGCCAGCCTGAGAAATTCAGAGATCCTGTCTCAAAGTAAAAAAAAATTTAAAAATACTGGAGAATGTAGCTCAGTGGTAGAGCACCCCTGGGTTCAATCCCTAGCATTGAAAAAAAAAAAAGAAAAGAAAAAGAAAAAAAGGAAGATTAAGATTAGTACAAGAATTGCTGAATTGTGCGCATTTAGGA
>PVKS010016054.1:0-19267 GCA_004027875.1 Aplodontia rufa
CTCTTTCTGACCTGATGTATCAAGACACTTAGCTTAGGAGGCATCAGACAGCAGAAGTGACTTGGAGTTGTCTTTCCTTCAGCATTACAAAAAGAGAAAAAAGTCTGAAATAAAATATCACTGATCCTGAAAGAGTTTCTCAGTCCTCTAAATCTGAGGGCATTGGCAATAAAACAGTTATACCTCATAATTCCATTTCATTTTAGAGCTCTCAAAGTATTTTTCACATGATGCTTAGAGTATCTGTGAGTTACTTAATTCAGGTGTTATTGAGCTAATTTCCAGAGGGTAAAATAGATAATGGGAAAGTGATAATTCTATCTATTCATCCATTGAAATGGCATTTTTTTGATTGCCTGCACTCTGGTTCTACTCCTCAGATTAACCCACAGAATAGACTAAAATTTTTCCAAAGATCTAGTGTATGCAGGTGTGCACATGCATGTGTATACACACGTGTGCACACACACAGGGATCCTGCACTGAAAAGGCCCTTTGATATTATTCAGCATTGGAAGAGTAAATGGTCACAGTGTAAGCATACCAAGTCTATGATTGGTAGCAGCTACTAAAGCATTTATTCAAGAAGGAGTGTAAGTCTAAGTCAAGACTAAGTGGGAAAGAGTTCAGCGGTAGATTAGCTGTGTCTGCCATACACATGGGAGTGTAAAGGGATAGCATGTGTCCCATTATTTTTTATGAGCCTGATCTAGTGCAACTTTCTTATTTTATAGATGGGGGAACTGGACCTCAGAAGGTTGCAATGACTGGATTTCAGGAACTCTGCTCACTGTGAACTGAAACCGGGCTGGAATCCAGCACTTTGGGCATATAGAGAAGTCTCCTTTCTATCTTGTAGTATTAATATTCACATTCACAGACAGGTCTGAGGCCATGTATAGTTAGAATCTTGGGTTTGGGAAGATGCTAATTCCTAAAGACCACAAATGGAGTAACATTTTAATTACCAGTACAGTGGACATGAAGGAACCACTAGAAAAATTGACATCTACTGCTTCATAGGGGTGGAAGAGTATGGCACCAACTTGTTTTCAAAACTTCTCTTTGAAATATCTCAACCGGAACCACAGCATCAAACAAGAGAAGCTCTCTCTAAGCCTGTTTGTTCCTGTTTGTTTAAATGAGAATGTGCTAAGATGTTTTTGGCAAGCCAGTCTGCTTGTCGCTACATGGAGGGACATTTTGTCCTCTAGAAGGAGAAAGGAAAGAACAAAGATTGAGCCTGGGAAAAGTGGAAGTAAACTCCTTCCCGAAAGCTAATCTCCTTGCAAAGTCATAAATGTGACATGCTTTTAATAGACGATAATTAATTCACACCTCATAACTATCAGTCTATTTCACCATGGTGAGGCTTTCCTCTAACATTCATATTTACCCCCACAAAGGTACAGATACCTCCAGCTAGGTTGTAGATCCTCCAAGGAACGTGAGAAGTTTCTACCGCAAGAAAGCAACCATTCTGAAATGTCCCAGGGCAGCTCATGTTGAAGGTAAATGATGCATTTATTTCAACACTTTACTATTACTCTGAATCAGTAAGGCAAATATTTACCAATCCCATCAGGAAATATGACTGTGACCAACATAAAATTGATTTTTTAACCTACCTATCAGTCTTGGGAAGGTGAGTTACAAACGAATAGATTGGCAGATAGGTTGAAAACTCTGTAAATATTTGGAATAGAAAGTTATTTTTCTTATACAACATTCTTAATTTGAGAAAAAGGAGATTTCAAACTGTGCTATATAAAAATTTTTAACGTGAAGTAAAAAAAATGTAAATGTCTACAGTAAATTATTATCTTGTGTGATTGACACATGACTCTACCACACAAAGTTCTGACATTAAAACAAAATATTTGCAGAAACAACAGTATAACACACCTGTAAAGGGCAGTGGAGAACATTGTACCCTTGAATTGTTCTTCATCCTTGACCACCTCGTTGACTACCAGTAAGCACCAGATCTGGCTTAGAGAACCTCTGGCTCAAATGTTCGGGCTTTGTACCTTCAACTCCAGAGTACTTCTCTGAACTGGTGGTTACAGTGGGAACAAAGAGGAGAGGCCACATGTGAGAAATCTTGAAGCAGTAAAAACAGATTTTCTTGTAGACTGGTTGGGACACAGCATGAAGGAGAGCAAGAAACTGAAGACAATGCCCGAGTCTGGTGGGACCGAGGAGCTCAATGATGACTCCTAAGACAAGGAATATAAGAGGAGGAGCCTGTTTCTGCACTCCTGACCCAAGGCTTCCTCCAAAGGGTGAGAGCATAAGTCTGGGAATAAGGAAAGATTCTCAACTGTCCCCATCAGATTGTGGAGGGCTCCCTCACCTCACAATCAATCGCATACCATTTCTCCATACTCAGACGGGCATCTATAGCACGTTTAACTATTAACGTAAAGCTGATTCAACTGTGTATCATCAGTAAAGGAACAAAGAGAGAGAAATATTTTAAATAGATCGGGGAGATGAGCAGAGGTTCCTGCCCACCCCCAGCCTTCTCCTGCACCACAAGGGACCTCAGGGTCAGGATTGTGCACATCCAGGTCAGCAAGTCAAAATTCCACCCTCACCCCCTACAATAACCAGCCCTACGGACTTAAGGTGCACATACCAGAGATACAGACTATTCCAGGGGAAAGCCTGCACAGGCCCAGAACATCAGATCTTTGGCGGGAGGTTCTAGGGCTCTGGGTTGCTGGGGTGTAATCTTCAGGGTGTGGGTCATGGGTTCAGGATGGGTTTGTCCCTGCAAAGAGGGGGTGTGGCTAGAGGGTAACCTCTCTGCACTGTCACATTTTAACGCAGAACTACAAGAAGTCTGAAAATTTCCCGGTTTAAACCTGGCCTTTCCTCCATTATGAAAGACTATTATTGATCAAGGAAGAAGGCTGAAATACATTTTATTTGTTTGTTCACTTGATATGTAACAGTTTTAAGGCTTAAAGACATGTTATGTGCCCTCTATCTATATTCTTGTCCACAAATACTAAAAGTAGAGTTAGGGAAAAGGAGACCTGTGTGTTGTCTTTTTCCTTTGATGGGCTCAATTGCCATGTTTCTCTCACACTAAATATGTTTCTAGGATTGAGAGATACATATTGCTCAGATCACATGACCCCTAAATGCAAGACAGTGACTTCATCTGATACCAAAACAGTCCACATTTCTAACCTTGAAAAAACATTGGCCATCTTGGGCTTACTGGGTGATAATATGTCACATCAGGCAGCAAATAGTCTATATGTATAGGTATTTACACTGTTGGTAGGTCTCACTAAGAGATTATTAAAGAGTACTTTCAATAATATTTTCACTCTGTTCACATGATGATCAGAAATGACTACCAGACATTACAATAAAGTAGTTTTTTGTCCTGTTCCATTCAGCTAATTTTTTTTCAGTCAAGTGACTTAGTAAATACACTTCTTTCTTTTGAGATACATATATCCTTCTTTTTTTTGCACTGTTACATATACCTTCTTTTTTGAGATACATATACCTTCTAGTTAAGTTCTGATATGGTTAATATCATCAATAAAGAAAAAAAGTTTCTTCAGGATGAGTGACTTAGTAAGCATTTCCCTACTTGTTGGTCCAGAGAATGAAAAACGTAATCCTCAGGCTCTGCTCTTTCTTGAAGCTGCAACCCTTTCTTTTCACAGTTTTATTCTCTCATGTATTTACACACATGCATGTCATCCCTTGGTACCCACATGAAATTGGTTCCAGAATCGTTGTGCATACAAAAACTGATGGATTTTCAACCCCTTATATAAAATGGTGTAGTATTTGCATATCACCTGTGCATCCCCTCATAACTTGAAACTATCTCCACATTACTTATGATGCCAGTACAAAGCAAGTGCTATGTAAGTAGTTGTTATACTCTGTTTGGGGATAATGATAAGAACAAAGTCTGTACATGTTTAGTGCAAACTCAATTTTTTTCCTCAAACACTTTCAACTCAAGTTTAGTGGAATGCATAGGTGCAGAACGTGTGATGTGGCAACCAACTGCATACTCCACCTGTGCTGATTTCACAGGTCCTGTAGCCATTTGAAAGTTTCACTGTACACGCACGAGAGAACGAAAGTGAAAAAGGCAAATTATATTTTATTATTATGAAGAAAACCTAAGAAAACTGTGGACTACGATCGAGAATCTCTGACTTGGAATGAACAGCCTTTGTACATTCATCTCCTGAGTCCTCTGAACAGGGTCAAGCCTGTCCCATGATAGTGTCATTCTAAGAGGTCCCCTGTGCTCATGCTCCAATGTGACCACTGTAATTAGGTCCTCTACATGGAGGAGAGGAATTTTATCCATGTAATTGTGATCACTAACCAGTCGAACTGAAGATAGAAAAAATGTTCTGGTGGACCTAGCCTAGTCACACAAATCCCTTAGAAACAGATTCTTTCAGTTGGGAACAGAAGAGCAAGCTAACTTTGAATGGAAGAGGGAAGTTTATAGCTTTGCTTAGAAGTTATTATTTTTGCTTGCTTATTTGTTTTATTTTCTTTTCATACAAGTCCCAAATTTAAAGGGCAAAAATTGAGTTGTGGTATCATATGTTATACAATAAAAAATTATAATTGAAGTTTTTGCAGAATTATAGAAATACAGAGTATCAATTCATTTTTTAAATAAAATGAAAAATATATTTCATAAATTCAAATTTAGTTGTAAATACAGTTTTCTTCCTTATAGTAAAGTCAGAGGTAGATCTGGCAAAAGAGAACAGAGAAGAAGAAAAGAAAACTAGAAGAGCTCAACAGGGAAGGAGGAGAAGGTGAACACACAGAGAAAACCATTTAGATATTTAGAGGTAGAGTAGAGAAGAGACTGGAAAAAAAATTTTAGCAGGATTTGGTAAGAGCAAATATGAGTAAGGGAAACTGCATTGGTAAGAATCTGCTTATTTCCTTGGGTCTTAACTCTTCTGAGTGTTACGCCAACTTTGAAATCCATATTAGCAGTTTAGCTACTTGACTGCCTTTTAGTTACTCTCATCAGCAAGCTTTTTGAGGAGCCACACCTATTAGCAGGAGCTAGCATCTGGTGCATAATTTGCAGAACCCAGTACAAAATGAAAATTAGGACCCTTTGTTAAACAATTATTAACAAATATTAACAATTCCCAGTCAGTGACAGTAAAGCATTAAATCCAACCTAGGTGCTGTGACTCATAGCTCCCATACCCATGAAGCTAGCCCTGGTAGGAACACTCACAGGGGAGAATTATTCCCAGGGCTACGTAGGCAGTGAACTGGAACCTATCATCCTTGGTCATCAACCAAGTTGTTGGAAAGCCAGATACATTTTCCATCACTTTCCAGGCCCACTGAGCACTTTCCCTCAAAAAACAGTACTTTCATCAGTCTTTCCAGTGTATTTAAAAGAGAGTTATTGGTTATCTTGAAATATTTGAAGACTCTATACTTTGGGAAGGTGTATATTTCTTCTAATCACAGGCCTAGAATTTGGGCACTGGCTTCCACCTATCCATCCATTTATTCTTTCACATAATATTTGTCAATCATCCTCTATGTATAAGAGCCTTTTATGGTAGCTAGGAAGAATGCTGGGAGCGTCCATGAAATGTGCTTATACTGTTACAGTTTATAGATTAGGTGTCCCCCAAAAGCTTATGTGTGAGATAGTGCAAGAACATTCAGAAGTGAAATGATTAGATTATGAGAGCTATAACCTGATTAGTGGATTAATTAATTAATAGTGGTGGTAACTGTAGGCAGGTAGGGTGTGGCTAGAGGAAGTTGGTCACTGGAGGAGTGACTTAGAGATTTATATTTCATCCCAGTGAAAGAAGTTCCTCTCTCTGCTTCCTGGTTGCCATTCCTTAGGTGCTTTCCTTTGCTGTGGTCTTCTGCCATGATGTTCTGTCTCACCTTGAGACCAGAGTGATGGAGCTGACTGACCATGGACCATGATACCATGAGCCAAAATAAACTTTTCCTCTTTGAAGTTATTCTTGTTAGGTCACAGTGATTCAAAAGCTGACTAAAACAGATAATTTTATGGCAAAGTTTTAGGACCATTTTATTACATTATTTTTCATAGAAAGACCTAGCATTGTTTCAGATTGTGTATAAGAGCTTTCAGATTTTTGAGGACTTTGTATCACGATATTTAAGAGGACTCTGAGTCTTCATTCTGCCCATATGATATAGGAACTGTGTTCCACCAGCTTCCTACAGATGCTCTGGAATATTAGCTTCTAAAGTTGGATTTGTGTAAGAGTTTCAGCTCCCTGAGATCCTCTGTGGAATGAGGTTCAGCAGTAGCTAGTTTATTCTAAGGTCTGAGAGTCTGTATATTTCTTATCTTTCAGACTTCTAAGTTTCTTCGATGACTTACCTATCAAATGAAATTTAGCATCTCATTTCTTTCCTCTCGACTACTTGCCTGTCCACACTTGGTCTTGTTCAGTCCAGATCATTCTCTCAGTGGCCTCCAAAGAATCTCACACTTTTCTAGCTACATATTGCCCCTGTTCTTGAGCACACCTGGAAGGCTCTTCCCTGACCTCTCTTATCTAATGCTACATATTTGAATGTTCCACGTCCTTCAGGCCTGAGGTGCATGGCTTTTAGCCCATTAACCCAACTTTTATGAGTCTAATGAAAGGAAATGATCAAAGATACACATAGATGCATACATTATACATGCCTGTGTTATCTATATGAAAAACAGTTAAACAATTTATTTTCTCAATTTAGAGTGATAACTTTAATACATTTAACCTTTCTAAAGTTAAAGCAATCTATACATAATTTAATTTTCCTTCATTCTAAGAAATTCATGGTTCACTTTATCAATGTTAGCAACTTAAAATAAAAGGTAGTATCATTAACACCTATATAAGGTTGAGCATGATCCAAAAAAATCACACTCACTTGTGATGTCAGCTGTTAGGATTGGAGGTTCTCAAGAGCATTCTCAATCTCAATAATGAACTAGAACTAGAAGGAGTCACAGAAGTCTCTGAAAGCTGTTACACTTGTGGTTACAGTTTGTGATAATGAAAGAGCACAGGTTAAAATCAGCTAAGGTCACACATGTGTATAAGGAAGAATCCCAGCAAGTTCTCAGTAGGAGCTTCTGTTTGTTCTCTTCCAGCAGACCAAGGAGTGAGAATACCCGTGGAAAGTGTATGTGAAAAATGCAGAATATTGTCAACCACAGAGTGCCACCTGAATTGTATATGGCCAGAGATTTTGGGGCTCAATCAAACAGCCATGGCAGATTGTCCATGTAGTTTACCTTTAATCTCCAACCCATATGGAGGTAGAATGGATAGAACATGGCCCCAAACCCATCATAAACCATATTATTAGACTCTCCATGTGTCCTAAGAATCCCAGGTAAGCAAAGACATGCTTAGAATATTGCAAGGGCCTAAATATTATCTAGATAGCCAAGGAAACAGCCAGACTATTCTTTGGGTAGAATTACTTCTTTATTTTATAGTCCCAAATAAGGGTTTGTTTAAATTAAACTTAGTATACCACCATTACAGAATAATATACCCATTAAAATTTATGACACAGGGAAATTTGTAGAGTGTAGTATTATGTGCATCATTAGATTATGTGTGAGTGTATGAGTATGATTATGTGCGGTGGGGCATATGGCAGAGATGTCTTTAAGCCAAACAATGGTATATTTACATTCTTCTGCTTTAACGTTTTTTTTTTTTTCAATTGTCCACATTTAGTTTCCAAAAGAAGTGCCCTGCCTTTTAGGTCTACAGGTTTTCTTTTGTGAAATAATAAGCTCCTCCTTTTCTTTCCTGTTACTTTTAGGCCCAAATCAGGTTTTATGGCAATATTTAAAACTAAAAGATGGAAATCCTAGCTGGGTGCAGTGGTGCATACCTATAGTCCCAGTGGCTCATGAGGCTGAGGCAGGAGGATTGCAAGTTCAAAGCCAGCCTCAGCAGCTTAGCAAGGCCCTAAGCAACTTAGGAAGATCCTATCTCAAGATAAAAAATAAAAGGACTAGAGATGTGACTCAGTGGTTAAGCACCCCTGGGTTTAATCCCTGGTTGAAAAAAAATGGAAGTTCCCCGAAAAATCTTGTACAGAAGAGTTTTCAGCAAGGACTCTCTGCTTCTCTGTCCATTAATTCTTTTACTCCTTCATTCACTGAAGAAATTTTATAGAAGTAGTGCTAAAACTGGGGATATACAGATGAGTGGGCCATATGGTCTTCAACTTAAATGACTAGGACTCTGATGACAGAAAGAAATATGTAAAGGACAAATTATGGTATGTGAAAAAGGAGTCCTCTTACCACATGGAAACCTACACTGCTTCAGCATGTTCTGGTCTGTAAACTTCGAAATCAATGAGAAGTCACTCAGAGCCATGGAAGTAATGACATTTAAACTAGAACTCTCCTTTCTTTGTGGGTCCCATATTTTCCAGGCTGTAAACTGATCCTGGCATATGGTATTAGGATGGAGACTCAAGCCTGTGCCACCTTACTGACCCACAGTCTCAATTATCTTTCTTTTTTTCTATTTGTTTTGGAACTGTACTGCTTTCTCTTCTTCCAACTTTTGGACTCAATCTCATTGCTCCTCAAGACACTAGAAAGGCAGAATAGCCATATAAAGGAGGCACCCCAAGTGTTTCCAAAGTTTCCATATCTGATCTTGAGTGATTTTATGCTAATCCACTTGGTATCATTTCTATCTTAACCATATGTCATAGAGAAAAACAAATCAAACAATAAAATACAAATCACCATTTTATTTTCCATCAAAATAAGTGATTTGTAGAATGAAAAAATCAGTTCAAAATATTCTGTAACGTAGATGTACACGTGTACATACATGCACAAAACTGAAAAGCACCACAACCGGGGCAGAACAAAGACTGGAGCAATCCAAGAAAAAAATCAGCCTGTCCTACCTTGAGGAATAAGAAGCCATCCCCCATCCTACAGACTTTGCCTCAACCCCCAATACTATTTGGTCTCAGGACATCAAACTTGCCTTTGGCTCTGTATCTAATGACAGCCACATGCTGTGAATAACATCTAAGTCAGCTCTTTTAGGTATTTTTAGGTATTTCCTCAAGTACTCCATAAGTCAGTGTTGTTATTAGTAAATTAAAGAACAAACCCACATTTTTGACACCATTCAAAGCCCTGGGGCACAGGAGAGATCTGCTTACAAGAAGGCCAGGTACACATGAGAATACACACACACACACAGGAGTTTACATACCAAACAACTACCAAGAAGGAAATGTGTCTCATTTTGGATTGCCCAGATGGGTTCATCAAACAATAGAGAGTGTTGAGGTGAAAAAATATCAAAAAGCCTCTTGAAGGACTTCAGTTGAGAGTTTAAGGAAAAACAGGGAGATGTGAGTGGCTCCGGATCGTGCTGCGAAGAGGTGGACATATGAAGCCACACTGAATGAATGGGCCTGACCCTCCTCACCTCATTTGACCATATTTTTTCCTATCTTATCCAGAGCTACTTTTTTCTCACACCAGGTTTACAAATGAATAATAAAGAAGGCAAAATTGTTTTGACCAGAATGTTGTTCGTTTTTCAAATTTCATGAAGAGGAGAAAGTCCTATGATTTAGAACTAGTTTGAGGATTAATTGGTTAGTGTTGAGAAAATGCAGTTCAATCTTGGGGTTCCTTCTCTACTTTTGAGCATCTGGATGATATTAGATTTTATCCAATCACCTCGTTTTCTTGTGGACAATTTCACCATAAGATAGAAGTTCTATAAATTAGGTTAAGTTGATCTTTCCTCTTATAAATCAAATATAATCCACATCCCACACACTCATGAATGCACACACAAACACATATTCACACACAAGAAATTTCTGGGAACAGAAATCAAGAATTACAAGATGGGGTTATTTTTACCTCAAAATTATTGAATTATTGCTTGGCCTTTCTTGGCTTAATTAGGAAAACATAAGTTCCTCAATGACAAATACTATGTGTACAACTTTCTTTCTATCCTCCACTGTACTACATTATTTAGGACAGAATAGGAACTCAGAATTGATTAATGACTATATATGTGAATAACTGAGAACATAACTCAATTAATAAGAGCTTTTTATTTTATATATATATATTTATTTATTAGTGCATTATAGTTTTATGTAATGTTGGGATTAGTTGTCACATATTCGTAGATGCACACAATTCAGCAATACAATTTGTTTAATATCCCCCCTTAAAATTCTTCTTCCTCCCTTCTCCCATCCCCTGATCCCTTGCCTTTCTTCTGGGTCCTATATTGTTCCTAAAAATCCCAAATAAAGTGACATAATTCTTACACCTATGAAGAAAAATTTTATATATATGGCTATAATATATACAGTGACATTTAAAACTGTTTGGAATGTACCTTTCTTTATCTCAGTTCCAACATTTCCCATTCTCCTCCCGTTCTATCATCCCTTAATAAGAGCCTTTTAATTGGCACATGAAAAGCAACATTTCAAGTGTAGACCATTCATCCTTGTATCTCATGACAATGAGTTAGTTGCCATTGAGAATGAGCGCAGAGCGGAGCTGGAGGCTTGTGCAAGCCTTAGGGAGCAAGCGGGTCTGAGGAGGGAGTGTGAGAGAGAGCGGGAGGGTGCGAGACAGGGCAGAGCAGGGGCTGCTGAAAGAAAGTGTACAGCAATTTAACCGTGCTGTAGTCATTAGAGGCCTCATTTTTGAATAGTATTTGAAGTAGCCCTAAATTCCTGTTTACTAAGAACAAAGAACAATGAACCACGTCTCATACCGCCAGATGAACTGACCCTTAGCAAATAGCCAATCAGGAGCTGATGAGCCAATTCCTAACATACCAAACTATATATGGTAGAAGTCCGAGACAAAGGGTACCATGGCTGATAGAAATATATCATATATGTTAGAAGATCAACCAATCGTGTACTCTGCTTTGTTTGAATTTCCCGCTTCGCCGTGAAAACCTATGAAAGTATCGCTGTACTAGGGCTCGGGGCTCTCTCTGAACCCGCTGCAGTGTGACGGTGACAGGAGAGAGCCCAGACTCGAGCCTGCATTAAACGACCCTCATGTGTTTGCATCAGATTCGGCTCCTTGGTGGTCTTTGGGGACTCGAAACTTGAGTATAACACCATCAAAGAATAAAGCACCATCCTAACTCAAGGAGTGCGTAATCTAGCCAGTGAAACAAGAACAAATGATATAAAGAGTATGAAACCACACCCCACTGTAGCATCCTGGCAGCTATCTGAATACTACAAAGGTCAGAGGAGACGGAGTTGATGGAGACAGGAAAGTCTTTGTGCAGGACATGGATACCTCTATTTGCAGTGAAATTTGCACAGGTAAAAAGAATGAGTGGATTTTTTAAGTGAGTGAAACAACACAACGAATGATAAGTTTTTTCTTTTGGAACTAGAGCATAAAAGAAGATGAGTACTGAGTTATTTACTGAGAGAGTCTATGTCCTACAAATGAAAGAAAAAAAAACACCTTGCAAAATAGCAAAGGTTAAGAGAATCAAGAAGACACTGGCCAGATAAACTTAAAAAGTTGTGGACTTAGAGGTCTGTAACCACATGGATGGATGATAAGTTGTAGACACCTGGTTTCCCGGTGCTAGAGCAGTGCCTGGTTCACAGTAAGTGCCCGCCCAGTTCTTGTCGAATAAATGTGTGAATCTTGAAATACTGTTTCACCAAAGTCACAGTCTACACACCCACTCCGCCCAAGCAGAACCATTTTCAGAAAATACACTTAGTGCTGCTTGTTTTCCTGAGCGGATTGGACTCCAGGGGTGTTTGTTAAAAATACAAGCTGATCTAACCAGGATAACAAAGGTGAAAGAACTCAAGATATGTTCTCTTCCCTTGGAAGCACATAAAGGTAAATGTCCTTTTTAAAGCTGATCTGTTTACTGCTCAAGCCTAGAAGCAGGAAACTTGATTGCTCGTTCCAAAGTTTGCATGACTACCAACATTAATAAAGGCCATAAAAACGTTCAGCTCTTTGCAAGCAAACTGGTAATTAATTTTTTTTAATGTTTCATCTATGTGGTCTGAGAACACAGTATGTGTGGCAGAGTTTATCATGCAAACTGAACACAAATTTGGTCAAATCCCCTAATTTCCCTGCAATTAATAAAGAAAGGATCTGTCCCAAGACTATTAGGATATATTCAATAAAGGAAATGCTCCAACTAAGAACTTACGGGTTGAGTTGTGGTGTCATTTCATGAGATGAAAACAGAAAGGAGGCCACATTTTGTTTCTTATTCTAGAACTAACAGAGGACTTGTGCCATCTGTTGTGTTCTAACTTAATGTTAATGTGTCTTTAACCTGCTAGTTTAGCCCTAGCATGTTAACTGGGAACCATGATATTTCAGGTCTTTCTTCCTTTCTTTCTTTCTTTCTTTCTTTCTTTCTCTCTCTTTCTTTTCTTTCTTTCTTTCTTTCTTTCTTTCTTTCTTTCTTTCTTTCTGACAATGGCACTCTGCTCTCATGCCTTCTACTCCTTCCACCTTGACCTTTACTTCTGACAAATAGAAGAAATTACAGAGATCCTCCCCAGGTTCCTCTCTTCTTCCCTGTGTGATCCCAGAAGCCCTCAGAAGACAGTGGTGCAAAGACCTCCGGATAGCAACTTTCAAGTCTGCATTTTATTTTCCTTCTAGGAATGTAAAATTCCTTGTACCTTCTCTGTACCACACTCACGGGATCAGCAGGAAGAAAAACAGTACCTTTTCTCTTTATTCCACCTCCTTGTAACAACATGTTTTCCAATATCTAAGAAAAAAAGTGTTCTGTTTTGTTTTATTTTTTTATTTGTTTTTTTCTTTTTTCTTTTTTTTTTCTGTTGGACAGGACTTCATTGCTCCCATCTCCCTGAGAGATGGACTGGGAGGATTTCCTGAGGAGGCTTCATAAGGGACCTGTCCTTTGCACTTTTCCTCTGGATGGAGAGAGAACAACAGTTTCCCGCCCCCGGTGAAACTCATCCTGGAAGCCTGGTCCTGCCGGTATGTGCTCGCACTCTGAGGAGTTTTGGCATGCTTCTTGATGTCCTGGTCTGTCCACACCTAGTGGAAATTAAGGTCAGGGAAGTGAGAATTGCAGTTTTTTATGCCTCAGGGGGCTCTGTGCCCTGCAGAGAATGTGAGCAGGCCCAGCAAGGAAACCCTTCCCCATGAACTCATGGTCAGAATTGAATGGCCAAGCAGTGACATTTCTTGGTAGGGTTAAATTTACAGGTGGAAGGGAAGCGTGAACCAAGGTGGACTGCGATGAATGCCAGAAAGCATCCGCAACCCTTCCCTCACCAGCTTTCTGCAGTTCTTGATTTTGAAGCAGAAAGAACAAGGACCTGGCAGTGAGTCTCAGGTTTGAACTCACGTTCGTCACTTTCTAGGTGAACTTAGTCTCTACTTCCTCATCTACAGAACTAAGAGGGTGCTCATAAGAACTAAGTGACATACTGTATATAAAGAACCTGGTATGGAGACACGCGAATAGGATACGGAAAACTTGAACCAGTTGGCTTGTTGGGTCTAAAATGTATTTATCCCTAACATGATGCGCTTTGAATGTGCTCTTCCCAGACAAGGGAGAGGCTATAAGTATGAGGCTTCAGTCATCGATGACAAAGGAAAAGTGTAGTTGTATGTGGAAAACATTCAACCAGGAGTCAGAGCTGTGTCTTAAAGCAAAATGCATGGACCCAGACTCCTGGACCTGTTGCTACTGTTTCTCCTCCTGGGAATGTGATAAGGTAATTGAGCATGTGTAGGAACCATGTTCTGTAGTGTATTTTTATTTATCTAGAAGAGGCATTCTGAAAGGAAAAGCTGGAATCGGTAAGAAAGTTTCACCTCTTGGCTATAGAAGTTACTGGCCCCGGACAAGTGCAGATTTTTAACAAAGATGCTCCTTGCTCATACCTGTGTCTTTTGTATATTGTTGCATGTGAAACTGGAGTTTATTGGCTGCAGTGGCAGGAGAGCCCCAGAGTTGCATTTTGAATTGAAACTTGACAGCAATATTGGGATGCAGGGAGATTGGGGGATGGGGGAAGGGATTGGAGGGGAAGGGGACAAGGGGGGCAGAGTGAACTCCAAAAGAAGGCTTTTGGAGTTATCTTCAGTGCCAGCATTGCAATCTTCTTAATATCTATGATGGAAACAATATCAACATCTTTGAGAAGGGTGTGGAGTTTTGTTTGTTTGTTTTTAGAAAATACTGCTTCTCTAGACTCCCATTTTGTGGACACAAGTAACAATGTACAGCAAGATAGCTTTGTATTTTGAAAGTTAGGTATAACTTGAAAGTTCTAAGTAGAGCATTAGGGCTACATCAAAAGTTATGAAACCTATTTCCTTCTGTCTCATATCTGGCTCAGTTCTCGTAGAAAATTTCCAAATTTCTTGAATGATTTTTTTTGTTGTTGTTGTTCTAGGGATTGAACACAGGGGTGTTTTATCACTGAGCTACATTCCCAGCCCTTTTAATCTTTTATTTTGAGATAAGTTTTCACTAAGCTGCTTAGGGCATCACTAAATTGCTGAGGCTGGCCTTGAACTTACCATCTTCCTGTCTCAGCCTCCCGAGCTGAAACTGGGAAGGTGAGTATAATGACTTTTTTCAATCTTATATGAGTTTTTACACTATAGTAAAACAAACCTAATGATAATAATAATAGCTAGCTTGTCCTGAGTACATTCTGTGCTCCAGGAACTTTGCTAAATGTGCTGTTGATTCAATACTCATAACGAGCCTATAGGCAGGTACCATGACTTCCCTACTTTACAGCCGGGGGAGCTGAGGTTTTGGACAGACTAAATTAATTACCAGGGGATGCGTGTGTCAGCGTAAGAGCTGTAATGCAAATGTGGGGTACAGATTCTAAAGGACTTCCTCAAATGAAAAAACAAATAAAAGTAAAAATTCCTCTTTGGAAACCTCACCAGCTCATAGTCACATCTCCTATACATCTTATGCTTATACTTAGAACACTAGCTTGGTTCATTTAAATACTCACTCAAATACATATTTCTGCCATACATTTCCACTCTTAGCACGTGCAACGCCAGGATAAGGAAAATGAATACATTTGCTGGTGGGGGAGGGAGACAGGATGACAGGCCGGAGGAAGGTCCCTGAGGCTGGTGGCTAGACTTCCTTAGAGTAAAAAACAAAAGGCAGAGGGAGAGATGGTCTAGAAAAGGATTGCGATGTAGGCACCTGAGAGTATAGTATTTGGAAATAGTTATACTATTTGATTTCTGATAAAATTTTTTAAACCTATTATAATATATTATATATATATATATATATTTTAGAGAGAGAGAAAGACAGTGAGAAAGAGAGAGAATCAACTTTTATTGAGTTTTTCACATGGCTTTCGTTGCTCTGACACTTAGTTATGTACATGGGTGCTGGGGTTTGAACTTGTGCATGCCGAGCAAGCACTATAACCGCAGAGCCACCGCTCCAGCCCCAAACTTATTTTATATTAACAAGGAAAAAAAATTAGAAACAGCTTTTGGTTTGTGACTTTTCAGCATTGTTCCCTTTACAAGACTTCTTTTGCTTGGGCTGTTTTTCTTTCTACGTGTCAAGGGTCATTTAACGTTTCTATAGGATAATGACCAAGAAAAACAAATGTAAGTAACAAGTTCCTTTCTTTTTCACAACGCCCTGTAGCCCTTCCCACTACCTTTAAACGGCCGTTTTTCTAAGCCAGCTGGATAGAATACCAATAGAAATGGTCTGCCTGAAAAGATCTACAGTACACTTGACTTTTGCACGCTTAAATTTGGGGGTTTATTTTTCCACTGGATAAGAGGAAGAAAAAAGAAATATTTATTGAAAACCTTTAGTACTCCAGGCACCTAACAGCTGCTCCAGGCACCTAACAGCTGCCTTCCCTACTTCTCTATTTACATCTCCCAAGTATCTATGAGGTCATTGTTGTCTTTCCCATTTTCCAAATAAAGACAGATCAGGCTGGAGTGGTGGCTCAGCGGTTAAGGTGCTTGCCTGGCATGCACAAGTACGGGAGTTCAAACCCCAGCACCATGTACACAAGAAAGTCTCAGAGCAACGAAAGCCAAGTAAAAAACTAAATAAAAATCAATTCTCTCTGTCTCTCTCTCTCTCTCTCTCTCTCTCTCTCTCACTGCCCCTTCTTTCTTAAAAAAAATAAAAAATAAAAAAATAAAGACAGATAAAACTGCTAGTCAGTGACAGAACTGAGGTTTGAAATTCAAACTCTGTCTATTGTGACCCCACCCTTGCCACTGTCCAAATTGTGTTCTTCTTTTAAGCACGCTGCTTTGCAGTAGTAAGAGCACTGTTTAGGATTCATGCCTTATTATTAACAACAGCATCATTAATACTAACAAGAGCCACCATCTGTTGTTCACTTACCAAATGCCAGGCAGTAATGTCAAGAACTTTCAGGCTTCTCTCACGTACTCCTGATGATAACTTTAAAGATGACATAACCAAGGTTTCATCATGTAACCAAGTTAATATTAGTCAATCAGTTTTAGAGCCAGACCTCAAACCCATTTCATTCTTAGCAGCTACCTTAAAAGCCTAGAATTCCACCATCCAATATGATACACTTCTCTGCTCGCACCATTCCCAAGACTTTCTTGATTACTGAGGCTCAGAGAAGTGTTACAATAGAAAAGGAAACCCTCACCTGGCCCCTCCCCTCCCACAGGAGGGACGCTTCAGATCCACTGGGATCCTAACCTCCAGGCCTTGTTCTATAACACTTGCAGTCTCTATTAATCACTCCACATCCGTGGAGTTTGAACATGTATCAGTTACCTGGAAGGCTTGTGAAAGCCCAGGTCCCTGAGGCCCATTCTAAGAACTGACATTTCTAAAAGTTCTTGGCCACACTGATGGTGCTGGTTGGGAATACACTGTGAGGATCATTCTCTAGCCTAAGGGAAAGCAGGGGTCAGGAGCAATTCATATTGTTGCCAACTTTAATATGTAAACGGTTGTCAGTGTAAATTCTGCCCGTGATTTTGTTACAGGGCTAGGGCCTCCCTGGAAACGGAGGCAGTGTGAGGATCCCCTCTTCAAACTGCATTTCTTGCGATCAAGTCAGAAAGATTTCAGACGCGTCACTCAGAATAACCAGCATGAGTTTATTGAAGGGATATGAAAAGGGAAAGGGGGACACTCTAAAGAGAGAGAGTGGGTCAGAGAGGAGAGTGACAGTGTGCCTTGCATTTCAATTTTATTGGGGATCCCAGAGATGTTTCCAAAGAGTCCCACCCAGGTCCACTTGGGACTGACAGCAGGATGACATCAGACTTTCAAGTCCCCATTGCCTTGACAAGTCTGGGTCACTTTGGCCCATGCTGACTAGTTTTAATTGGATTCTTACAATCTTACAGAGTTTATGGTTAGGAGGAATTGTCCTCATCTCCCAGAGTTCCAGGATATGTTCTATGAAAAGTTTCACACACTCTCCCACTTCAGGGTAACTTGGGCTTCTCTTATTGACATTATTTTGAGCCTGTATTTCCCCTGCTGAGAAATGTAGTTCATTTATGCCAGGAAGGGCTGCAGGTAAATTGCTTCTTGGAAAAGAAGGCATGTAGGGGGCCAGCCCAGTGTACCCATTTTATGGAATTATTCCCTTAACCTCATGGTCCCACCATTTGCATCTGTCCACTATCAATTTTATGAATGTGATTTCGTATTTATTCCTTTGTCAATTGGTTGGGGTGGGGGGAACTGCACAGCATTTCTCACAATCAGTTGAAATCTATGACAGGTGGAGCTGCTCACCCAGCCCACTTCAGGAAAACAGTCCCTTATCACCAGCACCGGGCGAAGCTTTCATGCTGCAAGAGTTATCCTTGGCAGTGCCCAGTCTCATGTTGTCATGGAATTTGTAGATCCTTGTCCATACCCTGTTGAGGGATATGACTGAGATCTAAGGGTCAGGAAGCCTTATCCACAAAGCCAATGTGTCCCTTGGCAGCACATCACACCGGGGAGCTCCTCTGCTCTGATTCCTAGCATCAGGTCAGAATTCCAAAGGGGCGTTGCCTTCTGTTAAGCTGGCATAATGGAGCGGTTGGCAATGCTTTATCTATAATTCCTACCCAGCAAGATAAGGTCTGGCCAAACCCAGTAGGGCTGGTATTCTTTGGTGATAAATTTCACTTCTCCTGGGGTGTTACCTATGGAGAGACAGAAAAGACTGGAAGAGATGTTTGAGCTTATCTAATGAGTGCAGATCTGCAGTTTTACGGACGGGAAACTGAAATGCAGAGAGAAAAACCAATGAGCTAGAGCCTGGGCCTCCCAAGGGCTCCATGTCACTGCACAGGAGCCAATCATGGAAATGTCACCAGGTATAGGTACATGTGTCTAAGGTGAAGCCAGGTGTGATGTGATTCGTTATGGGAGAGTTAATGTGATCAGTGAACTATGGGACTCTTCTCCAATACTTCTTTCAGTTGTTTCCTCCAGTTCCAGTCCCTCTCCCACCTTGCTCTGGTTATCAGGAGAATCTGCCAGTAAAAACTCTTGGAAAAATTACCTTGTGATTTGATGTTAAGAATGGTATCCTTCTCCTCGTAAAATTAGGGCTGGAACCACCTTATGACCCAGCTATCCCACTTCTGCGTATTTTCCCAAAAGAGTTAGAATCAGCATACTATAGAGATACAGCTTTATCAATGTTTATAGCAGCTCAATTTACTATAGCTAGACTATGGAACCAACCCAGATGCCCCTCACTGAACAAGTGGATTAAAAAACTTTGGTACATATATACAATGGAATACTACTTGGCCATTAGAGAAAATGATATTATGGCTTTTGCAGCCAAATGGATGGAGATGGGAAAAAAATTATGCTCAATGAAGTATCCCAATCTCAGAGTCTCAAGGGCCAAATGTTTTCTCTCATTTGTGGAAGCTAGAATACATCTGGAAACAGTATGTTAGACGGTTAAGCTAATAATAACCTCAAATTGTATGAATTTTTACGCAAACAGGGGGATCATTGCCTAGGATACCTGGAGGTGTAGGGTGGGGGACACGGTAGAGGGAGGGATTAAGAAGGATATTTAGGAAGCAGGAGGGTGGGAATATGGGGGAATCATCTCAGGAGGAGATCTCTGACCTCCACGAGATATCCATTTAACTCCGGGACTCTTCTGGGGGAAACAT